>CAIGRP010080555.1:0-19342 GCA_903798385.1 Fraxinus cuspidata | reverse complement strand
GCCCAACCCATATAAACCACACAAAGGAAGCGACGGGATTCAAACTCTCCACCGGAACCAGGACAAATTTTCAGAAAATTAATGAAAGCCAAAAGCTTGATGAGCAATGTTAACAAACTAAACAACAAAGAAAGTTAATCCAACGATCATGATAGGAAATTATTAGAGATTCATTATATATAAGAAACACTGAAAACTAAGCATCTATACAATCAAGAATGAAGTAGGTGAACAAAAAGGAAAGAGGAGATTACAGAATACTGCAGCATGAAGCCAGAGAATAACTCCTTGGGCATAGCCATCGCACCGCGAAGATCATCAAAGGTAAGAGTCATCCCCATACCAAGCATAGTGAGAGTGATGCCCATGACAGTCCATTGAGGCTTGCAATTGAATAAGCTAGGCTTCTCCGATCCCAACAAGCAACCCAGAGTTACCCACAAAGGAAAAGCAGTAGATATAGTCTCCCCAACTGCTTCAATCAAGCTCTTCTTTGTAGTCACAGCGTTCGAAGTATTGCCACAAGGATTATGCTATGTGTACCCACAAAGAACTCGCTTCAACCTCAGCCCGGAAATATGATCACTCTTTGGTGAAATTACCGAAATGAGATTATTGAAACGAGATTGGACTGCAAGATTATCTAATGTAGGGATTGAGGACGGCGATCTTGGGATGGAGGGTTTATGGGAATAAGTATTTGGCGCATAAAAACGAGTATTTCTTGTATAGTAATGGCAGTATTTAACTCCATTAGCGGATGATTGTGATGAAAAGCACTGCATTTTTATTTTTCTTATTCGAGAAAATCGCTTAATTTTTATTTTATTTAAAAAACGTGATGGAAATTTACACGCGGTAGAAAATTTACGCCAATCCATGCTTCGGTTTTATTTTATTTAAAAAATCCACCCAATTCCTCCAATCCTACCCCTCCTACAGCCTCGACTTCACCCCATTGCCATACCATTTTAGTTAAAAATTTAAATTGCAGTGTAGACCTTATCGAACTAGTTAAAAACTAAGACGACAACTTTCAAATTAAGAAGCAAGCCAAAGAATTGTAGTGTACCAATACGCACGAGGCATCCGGAATTGACCTTTCGTTGACAGATTGGCCAATTTTTATTTTATTTTTAACAGATAGAACAACTTAACACAAGGGATTCTGTCGCTGCAAGATTCAACCCAACACCTTACAACACGAGTTAATGACAATCATACACTGTGTTCACACTCCCAAAATACACTGTGTTCACACTCCCAAAGTTCTTCGCCTTGCATCAAATTAAACCATTTCATTCTTTGAAATTGCGCAATCAATTTTGAAAACTTGAAATTTATTTGGGAGATAATTTAGCTTCTGATGAACCAATCAAATAAAACAAAATGAAGTTTGCACAACCAAATTCCATAATCCGCAACATTAAACATGACGAAATTGGCTCGCTGGGTCAGCAAGATATACAGGCTCTACACTGTACAAACAACCCCAACAAATTCGACAAGAAAATCCATTCAATAGTTTAGCCCTCCTAGTTCAGTGTTGGCTAAACATAAAAGTAAATGAAAGGCTCATAACAGCTGTAGCCATTCTCTCTCTCCTGGGGACGGAATAATTACTAGGATGAACATTTACCGTAGTCTAACCTAGGCACATTCTCAGTAATGAGCTTGTCCACAGAAATCTTCATCTAGCGCACAGTTGAACGCTGAAAAATGTAATTCCATTGCTACCTTACTGCAGGCGTGCAAGTAGACGCCTCCAAAGCTATGAAATCCGACTCCAAAGCTAGAAGCTCCTTCCCATGACCTAAAAATTAAAGAAATATCCTTTGAATTTCAAAATATTTAAGAAAGACGATAGTATGTCAGATCATTCAACAAAACAAAGATGATTTCATAGCAAGGAAACGAATAGATAAGGAATTCGGAATAAGGCAAAGACAGAGTTGAATAATGTAACTAACAAGTCATTATATTGCATAATAATGATCTTTTAGCAGAAAAATTCAAATAATAACAAAATTGTGCATGCAACAAACGTTTACATAACTGAAACTCAAGTACTCTTTAAACTCCTATAGTTTAAATTTTTTAATATCATGCCAGAAGACAGTCAAAGGAATATTTAACATGTATTCAAGAATGTTTGTTGCATTGGTTTAGACACGTGTCAACATGTAAAGCCATCTTGGAAATGCCAATACAAAGACAAGAGGGCTCACTGATTAGCTGTCATTAAAGAGAAACGCAACTAGCAATTGAAAAACTTCACCTGATAGCGCTTCTCGTCTATTTGATTTTAAAATTGAAGTGCCAAAGTCTCCGAGGAAGTAAGAAGACGGTAAGGAGAAGAATCACCAACAAACATGCATGGAACTATAAAAAAATATACATGTACAAACTTAGGAGCAGAGAAAGAGACAGATGGTTCAAGTCTAACTCGCTCCCTCTAAAACGTGCATCTACCCTCACCTTAACTCTAAATTGAACCTCTTAAATAAGAAACCAATATTATGTAGAAGTCTGAGTCACCGAGAGACTAGTTTTCATTAGAACACTTGAAGCTAACAAGCCTAATTCAGGAGATGCTAAGAACTGTGACCTTAATAATTAAATTGAAGGTCGCACAGAAAGCACCGTAAACAGTAAGAAATACATCTGTGGGACTGCAAAGTTGGAAAATTTCATATTTTGAAGGTGTGATTGATCACGACTGAGCTACAGAAAGAAAACTTTCAAAATAATCCCCACAATCACCCAAATCTTAAAAGGTGATGTTTAAAATTGAAATGGATTTCCATTCGAAGTCAGATAATGAAATCTCAGTTTCCATTCTCACTAGTCCAATTTCTTTGGGTCTAAGGTTGTTTTCAGTTTAATTGTGTGAAACTTTCTATTTGTTGTATGTCTTTGTCATTTCAAGAATAAAGTAACATAATTTTAAGAAATTTCCATGGCTTCACAATAGTAAGAAATCCCTCCAATTGATGTTCAGCAGCATGATCTGGGTTAAGACACGCAATACATTACTAAAACGTCATTAAGCACTAAACACTTGCATATTAACAAAATGAATGGGCTTCAAACTTCAGCGTGCACTGGAGCAGCAAAGCAAGAAGAAACTGACAGAATAGATTTATCAAGCCCGAAAAGCCAGGCGGTATTCACATGATGAAAAATATATATATACTATTGATAAGATGAGGCTATGGCTAATTGAGAGAGTTGCCAGATGACATCTCACGTAACTTGGGGGGAAGTCCTAGCAATTAGAACAAAATTTTGGTAGAAAAAAGTCAACCTGCGAATACCTTGAAGCAGGCATTTAAAAAAAGATAATTAAATGAATAATAGGCATACTTATGTACACTCGCATGACAAACAAATGAGTCGATAACAATAATTCACATCAAGTCTTCTTTGAAAGAAAGCAATATCCGTGCTGCTACTCCAAAATGATTTTCTAGATGTTCATTATGAGACAATCGCACCCAATTAAGTTCTCAAGAAATACCATAGAAGAGAAGGCAAAAAAACACAACCTAGCATGAACTAGTTTATCTGGGTCCTGGATATCCTTGCGTATCATAAGCACCCCAAGTACCAGGTCCAGGTCCATACTGAGGATAACCTTGTGCACCAGAAGGAGCCTACAATAAGAGGATGAAAAGTTGATTAATAATTAGCTGAGTAATATCAATACAAACAGAATAACATATTTGCTCAAGTTCTGTACTGGTGCACATCTTCTAACTACAAAAGAGTAAACCTCAGTTACTAACTTACAGGATGCATTGGATTTTGGGGGTTCATGCCATAAGCTACAGGATAAGGATTCCCTGAATATCCTGCTTCAGGATTGCTGTAATTTGCATTATAAGTTGCAGCTGCAGATATAAAATCCAGCCTATTAGAAAACGCTTACATCGAAGCCTAACTCATTTGTTATATCAATTTAATAGAATCATTAAATTTGATGTAGCGAGACAAATGAACACGTTAGCAACTAATCAATCATAATGAATGTCTGCAGATAAATTAACCAATAACACTCTCATAGAATTTGTAAAACATTGCTTAGAAAATATATCATTCAACTAATATATTCTAGCTTCAACCATACAAACCTGACTGTCTTTGATCTCAAACTACATAAGTGAACTCAGTGGAGAAGTAACAAAACTGAACTCAGTGGAGAAGTAAAAAAACCCAGATATTTAGTTCAAACGGATTTCAAGAAAACTCTTAAGAAAATACAACGAGGAATTTATCAGAAAAGCTATCTCACGATGCTCAAAGCCAAAAATGTCTATCTTTTGACTTTTTCGCTCAGGAGGGCCTACTTTACAGGTCAAAAAGGAATAATTTAACCTTATTAAAAATGGTTGCCAGTCAAAGTAGTGCCTCGACTCTCCAAACTCGAAGAGTCAGGTGATTGGCCTTCTACTAGATCTGCTCTCCAAACTCTTCAAAGTTGGAGAGCAGGGGAAAATTCAATGCATACTTCTCGTTTTGTTTTTTTAAATTCCTCCTCCATCCCAAACCTCTCTGATACCTAGAGTTAGTTTTACCCATTAATCATTATACAAAGATGCGTCGTAAAGCCCCAATCTCAGGCATTCTGTCTATGTGCAGATAGATATTTCCTATCAGGCACTCCAATCTGATTTGTGATCCAATCATGAGACACTACCTCAGTAGTCAGTAATAGAAGGGAACTGTGAAGTCTTGCCGGACCCTCTACCATTAGATTAGAATATTTTCTTGAATCTTAGATACAATTATCTACAATCATCTAGAAAATCCTCAGGCCAGATGCTTAGAATCAAACAAGTATCAACCATCTTCTGCAGGGAATAATTCCGCAAGTTCTATCTGCATAACAAAAACGAAGAAGAGACTTCAAGTTTTTGTTAAACAAGCGAAAACTAGATTTGAACTGGAAAAAAAGGGATCCCGAACCAGGAACACGGTACTTTACAGTAGAAGGAGCTCAAAGATGGAATTCAATAGTCTACTAGTCCGACTCTAAAAGCAAATTCCAAAGAATATCTATTGCCGCATCCAATGATTATAGCTCAGTCAGAAGGTAACCTTTCAGGAAATAGAGACTGAAGATAGAAATACAGTTGTGGATACAGATGTATCCATTGTGAAACAGCAGCCATTAGTCACTTTGAAAGTATTAAATAAACTCATCCAAGAAAGACTATAAAACAACGAACTTCATCGACTGTAGTACCCCAGCATAATTAATGCTACAAAAATTCTCCTTAATTGTTACAGCTCTCATAAATAAGTATTAACATTTTTTTTTCTTTTTAAAGGTACAATAATTACTCTATTACTAGATTTATCTGGAGAAAATCCCCATTTCACAGATCAAGGAATATAATGTAAGCAGATAATTGCAGCCTATACCTTCTTCTACTAATTCTCAGTAGCAATTTTTTCTTCTGCTTATTTATTTTCTGTGTTGGTTGCCTTCTTTTTCTTTTTCTGTTTCTTTCTTTTTTTTTTTTTTATTTCTCATTGTCTTGTGTAAGAAAAGGAACAGAGAGTTAGTAGTGAAGAAGAAAAAGAGAAGTATAATTTAGGACTTTGAAAAGAAATAAACATCCTAAAAAGTTCTAATTAGTATGGTAATTTTCACACTCTCTCGAAAACTGTCCTTCCATGGATATATCCTCAAGATACAATGTCACGATGTAATAAAATTACTGAAAAGAAAATCAAATAGTATAGGCCAATGAAATAACTTGAATCTATAGTTTTGCTTCTGAGGACATAGAGACAGACAAGAGAAAATAACATTAATCTATACATTTGTCTATTCCACTCTTAGTTTTCTACTCAAGCTAACTTAACAATGGAGTCCAATTCAATTATCATTACCAGTCTCAGTATTGCAAGTCAATTGACTTTACAACCAAGGCATTTCTCATTCAAATTTCCTACTAAAACTGCAGCTGGATTAACCAAATAATGCGGAAGATATATACACTGCCATAAGTGGCTTTGCCACAGTTAATAGCCGCATAAGTAAGGACTATCTCAATCCAAGATTTTAACGCCAGGTACAAATACATATGAACAGCATACCCAATAAAAGAACTTACTGCCCTCAAATCTTCTACCATTTCCTACCATGTAAAAAACTAATTTCATTACAAAATAATGTCCATCTATGTCAGGTAATACACATGAATGGAAAATTTCAATTCCGCAATGAAAGAAAAACTTAATGGCAAATCTAGTAAATGAGGTTACTCCCTCCAATCTCCTACTGTTTCCACTCGCATTGGAAATAATTTCATTATAAAGAATAAACAATGAAAAGGACATACAGGATTCCCAATAGCACTAGCAACATTAATTTGCACATAAAAATGTAGAAAACCATTCAGAAAACAAATACCTGGATTCCCAATAGCACTAGCAGCATAAGCTCTTTTTTGGGCATTAGCCAACTCAGCCCGTAGTTTTTCCACCTCTCGAGCCATTGTGATTAACTTACTCTCCATCATCTTACCTTGCTCCAAGCTCTCTGCAACGCCCTTCTTTTCACGCTCAACAGCAGCCCTAAAGGCAACAATAATATTAAAATATAGAAGGCGTGATAGCAGAAATAAAACAATTTATATGCACAGTTACCTAGCTCGATCCAGCTCATGTCTTAAACCTTCAATTTCTGCCTTAATTGCAGGAACCTGCTGCAAGTCTGAAGTAACTCTAGCCAAGTCTTGAGTTATCATTTGGGCCTGAGTCGTAAGATCTTGCCTTGCAGCAGTTAACTCCTTAATATCCATGTGCACCTGCATAAGCTCAGCCCTCATAGCATTAGCAGCATGAAGTTCATTTTCCATTTTAACAGACTTCTCATAAAGTTCCCTCATCTCTAAATCCGTTCCAGCATGGAAAGAATGGGCAAACTTATCAGCCCGCTGAAACTCATACTGTGCAACCTCTAATTCCTGCCTAAGTGCCACGTGAGTTGCAGCCAACATCTGGTTGTCAACAAGCATACCCTGGATCTCATCATGTTGAGCCGCCAATCGCTCCTTGATAAGGGCAGAAGGAGGATGGTGAGGTCTGGGTCCACCCAAACTATAATGGGATTCCCTCATTTCTTCCAACAACGCAGGATGAGGTCCTCCGCCAAGACCTCTGACAAGAGGCGATTCATGAACCGTAGGTGGGGGCAGCCCACCATGAGGAACCCCTTTCATGGGAACCGGAATCCCCCAATTTCTTCCTGACATTAAAATCTTCTACTTGGTTTTATCTTCCCAGGAAAAATTCTGTTACAAATAATCTGTGCCGATCAATACTGAAAATTGGAATCAATAAGAAATGCTAACTAAACAGAAACTTTCAAAGAATTTAAAATTGAAAACAACCGCATCAAAAATTGTCGAGAAAATCACTGTTGCTAGAGGAAGATTACCATCAAGAAATAACAAATTTGGTAAAAAAAAAATTAAATTAAATTCTAAGGAGTTGAGTTGAAATTAATCGTTCACAACTAACAATCAGATCGAGGTCAAAATCAACACATAAATCCCATTTTTATGCAAATAAATCAAATACTAACTTCGAAGTTGAGTTATTCTTGTAGATAAATTGGTGCCTATGGGGTGATGAACAACTCTCCCTTCTTCCCTCTCCTCCAAATTCCAATGTAAAAAACCCTTGGCCTCTTGTCCCTCGTGTTATTCGCAAAGTTTACACCAAGAAAATTGGATTTTAATTGGGCTATACAAGAAAATATCACTTAATGGGCTTCTATCAAGTTTTAACGGGAAATTAGGCCCATTCCTTTATTTATTTTCTAAAAAAAATCAAAAAATCAAGTATTTTATATTAAATAAAGTGTTAAAAAAAAGTATTTATTAAATCAAGCATCTCAAAAAAACCCTAACCTATCCTTTCATCCCTCGCTCACATTCTCTCTATCGATTACACTCCCACATCACTTCCAACCCTTCATCCCTTCCCCTGTCCCCTACCATCTCACAATAGTCACCAAACCCATGCACCAATACACTCTCCATCAATACCAATATCTCATAACCAAACCTGCAAAAATATCAAGCCCTGACATCACAAAAACCACCACAATAGTCATCAAAATTGATCTACGAGCTCTATTCGATTTGCGCGATTTGTCATTACCGTGACCATTTCCACCACCAAAATCGAATATCACAACCATAAAAATTGCCACCCCACACCCATTTCATAAACCTCAACTTTAGTAAGACGAGAACCTTCATTACTACATTGCCCCAGCTTTAGTAAGGCAAAAACATTTTTAACTTTGTAAGAAATGGGCACAAATGCAACGGGCCTCTACGACAAGGTCTCAATATATAGTTTTTCCAAATTTAAGCTCTTCAAAGTCAAATATCTCATAAAAATAATCAAGACCTTAGACTTGAGGGACTATTGTTATACATTTGCCAACGTAACAAACTATGTGGCTACTATCTAAGCAAAATGCTACACAATTATCTTCGAAGGCGTTGATAGAAGCATGTCACTTCCACTACCTTCATTTCCGAGACGATGAAGGAACATTTCATCACCTCGTCAACCATTATATTTTAGGCATTCAAAGTATAGTCTAACTCCTCATCAACAAACGCCTCAGAGGCAATATAGCTCTTTGCAAACATGATGTGATAATATGACATCATGGAGTTCAACAAGTGAGCCGTTGGGATGATGCCACGTGTCAAATATCTGGGGAGCCTCAATTCACTTCTCTTGCCCAATACTCACACTTGGTGACTTGGTAAAGGTGATTAACATTTTTGTATTCTCACTTTAATTAATACAAATACCGACTCTTGTTTTTCTTCTTGATTAACATTTTTATATCACTTTTTTGACTTAATTGAGCGTTCGCAACCTCCCATGTCCTTTTTTGTGTTCGAAGAGGCCTTTGATTTTCCACCTCTAACATGTGCTTTCCAAATGTGCAAGTAACTTACTTGTGGAGGAGGCTGGCGGCAGAATTAGTTGATAATCCTAACCAAATTTGAAGGTCAACAAATTCTCAATAAGATAGTCGAAGAGGTCAAAGAAGACTTCCTTAATCATGTTTTATTGTAAAATAAGACAAATTTATTTTTAAAATTATTCATTATATTAAATATAGTTTTTAAAGCTGCATTTTTAACTAATAGAACTTATTTTAGGACACTAATTTCTACAAAGTGTTAATATGCTTTTTAAAACAATAACTTTTCAGCACTAGAACGTGTTGCCTAACCTTACATGTGCAATATAAATAGGTTCTACATTTGGTATGCACTCGAGATGTGACCATTGTACTTTTATATTTAAAAGAAAAAAGAAAAAATTGTGTAACACATTTTAAATTACAAAATTATTACAATTGCCCCGACTAAGCTTGGAAGCATATAACTATTCGGCTGAATTACAAGCTCAAACCTTTTTTATGCTCCTAAATACGATTTGGTCATAGTCAGTTCATTTACACCTCTCATACAACTTGGTGTCACAATTAAGTTTTTGTTTGACCCCCACTTCTTAAAATTTAGTTTTTCTCAAACTCATTTTCAATCATAATTTTTATCAACCTTACAATTATATATTTCATCGACTTTTATCAAAATTTACTACAACTCTAATTTTAATCCAATCCAATCCAAACCAAACAAGCCAAGCCCCTATTTTACGCTCATTATTTTATTAAAAATGAGTTTTGTAATAGTAAATTAATGAAAATGCGTGATTTAAAAGTAGAAAAAACTTTAGAGTTAACTATATATATATAGTGAATTTGTAATTGAAATTGATTTTGAGAAAAAATAAATTTTAAAATAATGAGAATCAAATAAGAATTAAGATTTGATAGTTTAATAGAGTATCAGAATCAGGGGTGGACCCAAGAAGGATATTCAGTGGGGGTGAAATCAAAAAACATTGGAAAAAATTTTGAAAACCTAAAAAAATCTGGACAAGAAAAAACTAAAAAATCTGAAAATCTGAAGAAAAATCGGGAAATCTGAAAATTGAGTGGGGCCAATGGCCCCCACTGGACCTCATGTAGGTCTGCCCCTGAACAGAATTGCCAGAAGTTCTAACCTTAAACATTGCCACCGCACATCAAGTCTGTTTAAATTAAGTGTATGTGAAAAGGGCATATTATGCTCCTATTTGAGCTATTTTTTGGCCAAAATCTATTTAAAATAGTATTTTCTTGTAGAATGCGTAATTAAAAAATAAAAAAAATTGGATCTGTTTGTGAAATTATTTTATGAGGGATAATGTGTGATTGAAATTGAATATTAAAAAAATGAATTTTTGAAAAAATAAAAATTAAACGTATGCTAATTATGTTAAGCAATTCTAGAATCCCTGTCCTTTTGCAAGGAAGAAAGTATTCTAACTTCGATGAAGCAATCGATAAAACACATTCTGTTGTTGTTCGTAAGACACCATAGCACTAACGCGTCTCAATATCATGATAAATGTTACATATGATTTTCTTAGATTCCTTGCTATACCAAGTAGTTGTAAGGAAATAACAAATAAAAAAAATGGGTCAAGTAAATATAGTACTAACCAATACTTTGGTACGTTGAGCCTCAAATATGTACCTACCCACCTATTGAATTGAGGGAATCAAGTGTACAACTACTCAACTTCATTTGGAACTCAAATACCTAAAATATTGAAAAATAAAATAAAAAAGAATAAATATTAAAAGGGGCACCTACCCCCACCAACAAATCTTAAATCTTGAAAAAGTACATCTGGGTGTGCGTTTGTTTGCCATGCAATACTGCTTATTTTTCCATTAAAAAGTAGTGAAAAAATCATTCTCAAAACGTGGATGTCATCATTACCAGAATAGATATATAACATAAATCGAACACGACATGGCATGACAAGCATGGCATAGTCTCTAGATTATAGACCCCTTTATATAAAAATTAATAATAAAATGAGAAGGTAATGGTTTGATTGAGACTCGACTCATATTACATTTCTAATATACAATGATGAGTACTATTTTACTAAAACTGCACGAGTTTTTAAATCTTAATTCTTTAGGTGTTTCTTGGTTTCTCATTAATAGCCATATAGATGTTAACATACAAATAAGATAATTATTACGTTGTCATAATTTTTATTACATCCATCACAATTTAGTTGCAATGGTCGTCAATTTTTGTACTTATATCCTCAATTTGTTATAATCACATTCTTATCATTAACCTTCAATTAATTAATGTATTTTGTCTCTAATAAGGATTTTTGATCAAATAGTTTGTACCCCGTACTTTGAAATGAGGGATAAATATTTGACGAAATTCTATATTTATTTTTCATTTCATATATTTAATAATGCGAGGGACAAATAAGTCTTTTTATTTCTTTCTAATGAGTTGTTTTGGACCAGAACCATCATATGAAACGATGTGCTAATAAAAGATTGAGGTTATATATATGAAAAATGTGTTAAGGCGATTTAAGTGTGAAAAATGAACAAACGATTGATGACTTTCGTTGCAGTTAAAATGTAATACAGTTAACAAAACTATGGTGTGAATATAATTTCTCTATAAATAATTACATTCGTGTAGGCTCTTGGTATTTCCAATTTTTAATGCTTTGAAGTTTTGATTCGGTTTCTATCACATCAAATGTTAAGTAGATGAATAATGTCATTTAACATTAGTGTCGTTTAACACCAATTTAAGTGAAAGCATTCGATATAATTTATTAAATAAACATTAAATTCATACATTTAATTAACCTATAAAATTTATTAAATAAACATTAAATTCATACATTTAATTGACCTATAATTTAGAATAACACCACTATCAACAAGGAATCTTATTCTTAAGTATGTTGTATCACGTGAAATTGAACTCAACGTAACGTAAAATAAAAAAGTTTCACTAAAATGTTTCTAAACAAAGCAATTTCTTGCTGCCAATTCCGTAAAGTGAAAAGTCACACTAAATGTTACTAAACAAAGCAATCTCTCATGGCCCATCCCAACTAACATCAATACTAATCACGTGAATCATCGAATATCCCATTAATGAGAATGATAGATAATTTATTAGGAAAGTAGCTTCAAAATTACAATCAACTTTTTGAAAGAATAAAAATTTAATTGTCATTAGTTATAGTCGCATAATCAATGCCATGCCATGTTTGATCTCATCTAATTGCACGATTATTAATGATGTTACCTTCAAAAAAACAATAATGCATCACTTCAAATATTTGAGCAAAACAAAATTTCATAAAGTTGAACTCATATTGGTCACACGTCAATTTAATGGAATTTCGAATGATTTTCCCGACGTTGTTTGAACATTTGACAAATCACATGGTTCGCAATTTGTGTTACTTTGAAATCGATGATTATTCATGCATATGGTGCTGGACGAGATATGGAACCTTATCGCGTGAATTGGTGCCTTCACGACACGACACATATGACTGCATAGTGACTGATGTTGCACTGCAAACTTCGACAACATGTTCAATCTCTCAACAACGCAGGCTATTTACTACGCGAACAAGTGTTATTTTTATGTTAAACTTGTTCTTTCCATGAACCTAGGGTCTGTTTTCTTTATCATTTTCAAACCGTTTTCTGTTTTCGATTTTTCAAAACGGTGAAAATGCGTTCTCTTTCCTATTTTCGAAAACACGTGTTTGAAAACAAGTTGAAAATTTACAAAGAAAACACAAAACGACAAATTTGTCGTTTTGAGTGTTTTCAGTTATAATCAAGTTAAAATTTTCAAAAAGCGTTTTGAGTGTTTTGAAAACAATTTTTCAAAATGTAAAAAAGAACACATTTTCAACAATTTCAAAATGGACACTCAAAACACAAAACTCAAAATGAATTCAAAACTGAAACACAAAGAGAACAACCCCTTAATTTTTTATTTTGTTCACATTGATCTGCACCTAAGCCCTACCCCTACGCCTACCCACCCCCACAGCCCAAACCCACATCTCAGCAGCCCATACCACCCGTGTGTTTTAAGTCCACCAACCCGTCAAAGGTTAAATCAGTCATTCACACCGCTCGAGCCTAACGAAAATAATAAAATAAATGAAAAAAATAAAGAAAAAAATTGCAGAAATTTGAATCTGATTCTATGTATGTGTGTATATATGGGGAGGAAATGTTGTTGTCTCTCCTCAGTTCTCGCCGCTGAGTCATTCTTCTTCCTTCATTAGTTGGTCCGAAGCAATTCCCTCTCTGTTTCTCTCTAGAAAGAAAATTTCTGGTGTGCTTGGTGGATTTTGATCTGAAATCTGAATTATCGAAAAAATGTAAGTGATGAAATGATCCATTTTTTTATTTAATTTGAGCTTAATATTTACTTTTATGATCTGGGTTTCATTTAATTATGTTGGATCAACTACCATTTCTTGTGTTAATTTAATGTCTTCAAGTGGCCATTGCTTCATTTCTATCTAATTTCAGCATAAGATTTAGTTTTGTTTATGTTAATTATGTTGGATCTGTTGTTAATGTGTATTTAGTTACTAGTAAATGGCCACTGCTTCAAATAATCGAGATCTGTATTTGCATATAAACGTGTGTCTATATGTTTGAACTTGCTCTGTGTACACTTATGTACATCTGATCGGATCTGAAAGTATTGAGTTGATCTGCATTGAAACTTTGGATGCTGGCGCTGTTTAATCAATTTTTCTTTTCTTTTTACTGAGATAAATTATATACAGGAGCAAACATATCATTTTTAACCATTTTCCAATTTGGTTCAATTGTTGATGGTGAATCTTTCTTGTTCTTGTGACTATCACTAATGGATTAATTTTGCCCTTTTGGCTTTTATTTTGCTAAACAAGAAATAGAAATTGCTAAGTTTGAATAATTGAATACCGAAACAATCTAAGCCTTATTGTATTAATAACTTCAACGTTTGGTGTTAATTAATCTCTCATTTCTTATTCAAGATTCATTGACTCTCCATATAAAGGAGAAAAATATTGACTTTCATGCAATCCTTTGTTTCCTTTTGTGTGCGCCGTTAACAACTAAATATTATCGCTGGCTTTTATACATTAAGATTCTTGTTGTATTAGTTTATTCATAAAACACTGTTTAGAATTTAATGTTGATTCCATCTTTTATTCAATTTGACCTTTTTTTTTTTTTTTAATCATTTTCTTCTTTGTTCCTACTTGTAGATATTGAGCAATAATGGCGACATACACCCCAAAGAATATCCTCATTACTGGTGCTGCTGGATTTATTGCATCTCATGTTGCAAATAGGCTTATCAGAAACTATCCTGACTACAAGATTGTTGTGCTAGACAAGCTTGATTACTGTTCTAATCTTAAGAACCTTCTTCCCTCCAAATCTTCGGCTAATTTCAAGTTTGTTAAGGGGGATATTGGTAGTGCTGATCTTGTCAATTACCTTCTTATTACTGAGAACATTGACACAATAATGCACTTTGCAGCCCAGACCCATGTTGATAATTCTTTTGGTAACAGTTTTGAGTTCACCAAGAACAACATTTATGGCACCCATGTCCTATTAGAGGCCTGCAAAGTTACTGGACAAATCAAAAGATTTATCCACGTAAGCACAGACGAGGTCTATGGAGAGACTGATGAGGATGCTGTTGTGGGAAATCACGAGGCGTCTCAGCTCCTGCCAACAAACCCATATTCAGCTACAAAAGCTGGGGCAGAAATGCTTGTTATGGCTTATGGTAGATCTTATGGGTTGCCGGTGATAACCACCCGAGGAAACAATGTTTATGGTCCAAATCAGTTTCCCGAAAAGTTAATTCCCAAGTTCATCCTTTTAGCCATGAGAGGGCAGCCTCTTCCTATCCATGGAGATGGTTCTAATGTGCGAAGTTATCTCTATTGTGAAGATGTTGCTGAGGCATTTGAATGCGTTCTTCACAAGGGAGAAGTTGGTCATGTTTACAACATTGGAACAAAGAAGGAGAGGAGAGTCATTGATGTTGCCAAAGACATATGCAATTTGTTTAACATGGATCCAGACAAAAGCATTCAGTTTGTGGATAACAGGCCATTCAATGATCAGAGGTACTTCCTTGATGATCAGAAGCTTAAAAATTTGGGTTGGTTTGAGAGGACTACATGGAACGAAGGTTTGAGAAAGACCATGGAGTGGTATACCAGTAATCCTGATTGGTGGGGTGATGTGTCTGGAGCACTGGTTCCTCATCCTAGAATGCTCATGATGCCCGGTGGAATTGAAAGACTCGATGGAGCTGACAAGGACGAGTCTAAAAAGTCTGAATTCTCAGGCAAGTCTAACCAGAGCCACATGGTGGTTCCTGCCTCCAAAAACAATACTACTCAAAAACCACCATTCAAGTTCTTGATCTATGGTAGGACTGGGTGGATTGGCGGTTTGCTTGGAAAATTATGTGAGAAACAGGGTATTCCATACGAGTATGGAAAGGGACGCCTGCAGGATCGCTCACAATTGGTGGCAGACATCCTCAGTGTTAAGCCAACTCATGTTTTTAATGCTGCCGGTGTGACTGGTAGACCCAATGTTGATTGGTGTGAGAGTCACAAGACGGAAACAATTCGCACCAATGTTGCCGGTACACTTACCTTAGCTGATGTATGCAGAGAGCATGGACTCCTGATGATGAACTTTGCCACAGGGTGTATATTTGAATATAATGCCTCACACCCTGAAGGTTCTGGCATCGGGTTTAAGGAGGAAGACACGCCCAATTTCATTGGTTCCTTCTATTCAAAAACAAAGGCCATGGTATTTCTCACTCCTTATAACGTTTTTATGTGCTTTTGTGTATCTATTGATGTTTGGCAGGCCTTAAAAGCTTTACGCACTAGTGTGATTTGTCAATATGTTCTATTTGGCTTGTCAAATCAGGTGGAAGAGCTCTTGAAAGAATATGACAACGTCTGCACACTCAGAGTTCGAATGCCTATATCTTCTGACCTTAACAACCCACGGAATTTCATTACTAAGATTTCCAAGTACAACAAGGTGGTTAATATTCCCAACAGCATGACCATCTTGGACGAGCTTCTTCCGATTTCAATTGAGATGGCAAAGCGGAACCTCAGGGGCATTTGGAACTTCACAAACCCTGGCGTTGTGAGCCACAACGAAATTTTGGAGATGTACAAGAAGTACATTGATCCAGAGTTCAAATGGGCTAACTTCACACTCGAAGAACAAGCTAAGGTGATTATTGCTCCTAGAAGTAACAATGAGATGGACGCCTCCAAGTTGAAGAAAGAGTTCCCCGATCTGCTCTCAATCAAGGAGTCATTGATCAAGTATGTTTTCGAACCCAACAAGAAAACCCCTTCTGCTGCTTAAGTATTTTAGATTGTCGATTCGAATACTAATATTGGATTTTGTATAAGGTGATTGGTGAAGGTACCTTTGTATTTTAGTCTGTTTATTCATAATCTTTGCTCGGTTGCAGCTTATTTTTAGAATAATTTTACATTTTCATAAACTGGGAAAGTGGCAAATGATGGTTCTATATGTCATATTCTTCTTTGAATCACTTCTTAGATTGTTATAAAGAGAGAACCATAATGAGGTGAGGTGTAATATTTAAAATTTATAAAGTGGTATTTTTGGTGTTTGATACTGTATATGTTAATGAAAATTTTTGGCGAGCTTATTAATTTTAACTCTTATTTCGCGAAAAGCTCAAGTTCACGAAATAAATTGGCAAATTTTGACGTCAACAGTTTCAATCAATGTATTTTTCACAATTATTTTAGGCTAACTGCAATAAGTAAAACTTGAAGTGTTCACGTGAATTCCATACTTATACACCTTAAGAATCACATTTGTGTCTTTAACCCCAAATATAATACAAACAACTTAGATAAGAGAATTGTTTTGTTTTTTCATGCAGGCAGAGACATTGGTTTTATAATAATAACAATATTAAATATTGCTATGAACCGTAAAATAAACGTGCATATTTGTGATTTTTTTATGTGAGAATTTTTTTATATTGATTTTTTAATTTTCGCATTAAATTCTTGAATTTATTAATTTTTTTTGCTTACTTTAGCAAAATGTGAAATGCACCTGATAATAAAAATTCTACATTTGCATGAAAGTTTACAAATAAAAAGAGTCGATCAAATTTTAGATTCACGGTGAAACTAAAAATCTTGATGATATAAATTGTTTTGTAAATTTTGGCTTTAAAATGACCGATTAAGTTTCTAAGATATGAACTGACCCCTAATACTGTCTATGATAGCAGTGGAGAATTTAGGATTGAAAGTCAGTCAGGGCGGATGTTGACTATTCATCGTCGATAATCAACGTCCGTAACATAGCAATATCGTTTATTAATAATTAATTAAATGATATTAAAATTCTTCAATCTATATACAAATACACTAAATTTCAATGTGTGATTTCTTTATTTTCCTAAAAATAAATGCATCTGTTTTATAATATGTTGACTATATAATAAAATGCTCCAAAAATGTTTTACATAGTTTAACAATATAAAATTCGAGTTCATGTTGTGTTGTGCCAGACACGGATAACAAGAAGATTATAAAATGTCGAAGTAATATAAATTTAATGAATCAAACATGGAAACACGTAGAATTGCATGCAATTCTTCCAAAGTGATATCTACAAATGAGAAATGAGATTTTGCACGCTGACCTGATGACTCCAAAATGAAGTTATTTTCCAATCACAAGCATCCCATTGGACGAATTCTTTTTGCCAAATTTTTTAATAAATGAATAAAATTATAATAAGATCATATTTTAAACTCTCATAGTATTCCTTTTTACTCTCTTTAATTCCTCATTTCTTCTAACAACAATATTCATTATATTATGCAAAAAAAATATTTCACCACTTCTACTAAGTGTAATAGAAAAAACTAGGTATTTGGCATTAGCAATTATATACCAAATATGGCACCATAGTAAACTATTTTAAGACTCCCACTTTTTAGCTGTTATATATGAGCTTTGCATCAGAATATAAGCCAATAGGTAGAATTGAGTCTTGAACATGGACATAAAAACATAATGAGATCAAAAGAACACAACATACTACTTTATTGTGAGATGGAACAGAGCCAATCTCTAAGATAAACACTGTGGTTTGTAATTTCCCATTTATAATCAGTTCCGCTCCCACTCTTTATACCAAGTTCGTCATCTATGTCAAAATCACCAAGTTAAATATAATAAGAGAGACAAAAAAATTGCACTCAAATACAAATCATATATTATTAGGCACTAATCGACAAATGAATTAAATGAACAAATCAAATTCATAAGACTCATAACTCAAAAAAAAAAAAAAACAAATTATAACTCTAAACTCATTAGCCATAAACGATAAATCATCGAATGAATTAAATGAACAAAAATCAAAAACACGAGAGAGAGAGAGAGAGAACAATAGGTGGGGATCACAGTTGGAGACTAGAGAGGCCAGCGTCGGAGGCGATTAGCAGATAGCAGCAAGAGGGAGGAAGTTGAAAGGGATTGTGTCGATTTGGAAATTGGAATGTCAATTGTTATTGGAAGTAATGAATTTGAACCATTTTGTAATTGATTTTCAATTGAACTCCATGGATTGGGTTTGGGCCTATTTTTAAAAATAACAAGAGGCCCAAAAACTTTAGAAAAAAACTCGTGTCATCATCATCATCATCATCATCGTTGCCTTGACGCAGGTGCCATTTTTGCTTCTTCTCTTTGGTTGGCGGCTCCGACGGTAACCATAACTTTTGGCAGATCGAGAATGCGTGGCTGCGCCCATCATTGGACGATAGCTCCGCCATTTATGGTAGTTGAGATTTATATTATGAAAATTGACATATTTATAGGGTTAATTTGGAAGTGCTTTTGAAAATTCAAAATATATTTTAAGACTAAAAAGTTACCTTTAGAACTATTTTATATAATTTTCGAAAATTGATTCCGCTATACAAAAGAGTTTTTAAAGAAAACTAATCCAAAATTATAATCTTCTATAAAAAGTAAAAGTAAAAATATAAATCTTGTTTAGTGGTGGCAATGGGTCGAGTCGAGCCGGCTCGGCCCATGCCCACACGAGCACGAGCCGAGCTCGTGGCTCGTCAAGGACAAGCAGAGCTTTAGCTCGGCTCGTCCAACTTTGGGCGAGCTCGGCTCGGCTAGTTTTTGACGAGTTTTTTTATTATTATTTATTTATTATATAAAACACTATAAGTCTACTCATATCTAATTAAAGTCTAAACCGAAAATATATAAACATTGTCTAAACATTTTTTAAAAA
>CAIGRP010080548.1:0-46309 GCA_903798385.1 Fraxinus cuspidata | reverse complement strand
TTAGTTAAAATTGGTATAGAAAATCATCCGAAACTCTTTTGTATTACCACATATCGAATTTGGTTGAATTAGTAAACCGAAATTAAACATTATTCCTCGTGAGATGAAAACTCTCAACGCACTTTATCTATTACTTATCAACAATCCCGTATGCTTGCGAGTTTTGTCCAAACAAGTTTTTGGCGCCATTGTTAATGAATGACGATTTTAATTTTAGTTCATTAGTTTATATTAGATTCAATATATTATTTTTCTTTTTCTAGGCTATTCATATACTGCCTAATTTATTTCTATTTCACTTCTTATAGGTTGTCAACAGTTTACGCAAGATTCTAAAAAAATTGAGCTCCTAACATTGGATCCCGATATTGAAAGAACATTCAGACAACGTAGAAGAAAACAAAGAGCATCAATGGCAGAAAATCAGAACCAGAATCAGATTCAGGATCCGATTCAAAAACAACCAGCAGCTCCATAAATACATACTGCTAACGAGGGCCGAATATTAGTAAGGGATTATGTGAATCCAATGCCTGCACCAGTACTACCTCCTATCTTGTACTTGCCCTTGAGATGGGCTAACTTCCACATTCAACCAGATGTCATCAATCTCTTCCAAAATCATCATAACACCAAGTTTTTCAAGAAAGCTATAGAAAATCCACATGAGCATATTAAATCTTTTCTCATGTTGTTCGAAATCATCAGTTATGCAAGTATGTCAACATATGTATTTCAAATGCGCTTATTCTCTTACACCTTGAAGGAGGGCGCAAAAGCTTGGCTCTACTCATATCCTGTCGATTGTATCGTGTTGTGGAATGACGTGGTACAGAAATTCACTATGAAGTTCTTCTCGCCATCTCGAGTTCATCAAATTTGGAATGAAGTGCATACTTTCAAACAAATGATATTGATACATATCCAGAGGCATGGGAGAGGTTCAAGAGCGCATATAGGAAGTGTCCAAACATTGACATTCCTAAGTAGGCGCATGTGTATCTTTTCTACTATGGACTGCACCCAGAATTTTGCAACATGACAAATGTTTCAGTGGATGGCTCAGTTATGACAAGAGAGGTTGATAATGCATTCGACCTTTATGAGATGATTGCTGAAAATCAAGCTACTTGGCCGACCGAGAGGGACTTCCCAAGGAAAACAGCTCGTATACATAATATAGACGTAGTAGTGACAGCATTAACAATATAGATAGAGGCAAAAATGAAGAAACTTGACATCTTATCCCGGTTGGATAACACGGTACATCAACCAGCACCGATTTGCGTATGTTATAGGACAAATCATATTACTGCCAATGCCCTTTAGTTTCCACTTACGTGGTTCAACCAATAGAAGTAAGCTATGCACAAAATTTCCATAGGCAACAAAATAGTCCCTACCCCAACAACCATTATCCAGGTTTGAACAAGCATCCAAACTTCTCGTGGGTGAACAATCGGGGTCAAGGATATCCGATAAAGGGAAATCCACTAGAAATGCAGCAATAAGAGAAGATGGCATCCTTGGAGAATCAACTTATTAAGTATATCACAAAGATTAGGACTACAATCCAGAATTAGCTGATCTCTATTCAGAACTGAGAGAATCAGGTGGGGGCAGATTGTTTCTGCATTATCGAACAAATCACAAGGTACCTTGTCCAGTGACATAGAGAAGAACCTACCGGGACATGTATTGACTGTTACAGCTATAGAGAGTGACACAGACTATTCGTTAGGAATCAAATTTGGTCCATGTGATCGAATTTATATGCCACCCATCCCATATCCTCAAACGTTGTGAAGACAACCAAAAGAGAAACAAGTTTTGGCCATCACAACTAAGAGTAGTATTAAGTTGCTAGAGATAAGTGCAAGGAGGAAGAAGACTGAGAGTGATCAAGTACCTACCATGGGCGAGGAACAAGTGCAGTAATTTGAATAATAAATAATGAAGGAGCAACAAAAGCTTTCAAACAGTCCAAGGTTAAATCAATCGTTCATGTCAATTCACTCACACCTACAGTCTCATTTCCTTAAAGGTTGCAAAACACCGAGTTGGAGAGACAATTAACAAAATTTCTAGAAATCCTAAAAAAGTTTAATGTCAACATTCCCTTCATTTACTCAATCCTTCAAATCCTAAATTATTCCATGTTTCTAAAGGAGATGTTGACAAAGAAGATGAAGCTTCCCGGACATAAAACAATGGCCAAAATTGAAGAGTACAGTACAATCATACAACACAGGCTCCCGCCCAAACTAAAAGACCCAGGGAATTTCAATTTGCCTTGCTCTATAGGAAGTTTAAATAATATTAAGGCTTTAATTGATTCTGGAGCAAGAATTAATTTGATTCATTTGCCTCTTTACAAGAAACTAGGATTGGGAATTCAAAGACATCTTCAATAATCTTGTAGTTGGCAGACACAAAATTGAAACACCCCTATGGAATAGTGGAAAATATCTCATCAAGATTGAGGATTTTATTTTTCCAGCTGATTTCATCATTCTAGACATAGAAGAAGCACATCAGGTGACAGTGATTTTGAAAAGACCATTCCTATCAACTAGTCGTGCTTTGCTGGATTTTGAAACAAATGAGCTAATTTTGAGAGTGGAAGATAAGCAACAAAGCTTCACCAAGGATAATCCATTTAGGCAATCAACCTATTTTAAGGATTTTCAGAATGTGGAAATAGAAGAAAATGATGACTTTGCAAGTCATCACTGCAAAAAGGATGTAGGAGGACTGGATGGAATACAGAATGATCAATCTGGGAACTATCAATTGTGGAAAGTAAAGGATGAGGCTAAAAAATTCCCTTTTTAAGCATCCATGAGTAGCCAAAACAACAAAAGTCAAGATAAAAACCATAAATAAACGCTTATTGGGAGGAAACTCAATTTTCTTTCCCTTTTATTTATTTTACTTTTTAGATTTTGGATAGGAGTTTAATTTTATTTTTATAGGTATCACCATCCATACCCATCTCCCTTTAGGCCTGTGAAATTATTGTTGGTTATGAAATATTTGGGCTAAGTAATACTTGTTTCAAGTAATATAATCTCTAGTATTTAATTTTTTAGGAACATGAAATCGTGGAACACTCAAATCAACATTTACAAAGAGGACAAGGTGATTCAAAAGGACAAGCTCTAGCACTTCATGCCATAGCATTCGCCATCTCTTCATAAGTCCGAGGAGTATTTTCTTCCTTTTTCCCACCCCTCTTTATGCTTACTTATACTCTAAAACATTTGGGACAATGTCTATTTTAAGTTTGGGATAGAATCATTGAGTTTTTGCTTTTGTTTGTTATTGCGTGTTTTATTATGAGAAAAGTTAAAAAAATTTCAAAAATTTCAAAAATTCCAAAACAATTTTCCCGTTCATTTGTGTTCTTAGTAGGCAATAATGAAAATATTTGAGATCATGTGTTGAATTATGAATGGTGAATAGGTTGCATGTTTAGATTGATTGATGTTTTTTCTATGTAAAATTTGATATTATTTGTGCACGTGAATTGAGTTAGACATTATGAAGGATTAAGTTGATTCATATATTGATAGGTTGAATTAGTGGGCCATAGGTGCTAAATCCAAACCATTAAATATGTATTATTTGACCAATTTAACATAGTTTGGGTGATTTTACTGTTGTAGGGAGATAGTAATGTGAATGAGAATTCCATATGTCAATTATCTAAGATCAATGGGATAAAATTAGGCGAAACTCTTAAGTTAGATGTTGATTGTTTTGAATGGGTGGTTAATGAGGGTATTTCACTAATCAAGACCGAAAAAATGTTTGAAAACTTCTCTTCGTAACTTTTATGACTCGAATTATTAAGTCTATAAGGGTGTCTAAAACTTGTTGCCCTAAAGTCATTTGGCTTGGGAGTCATCGGTCAAAACATTGCTACATGGGCCATTTAGAAAGTTTAATGGAGTGAATGGAGCAAGAAAAAAATAGAAAATATGAAAAAGGAAGTGCATGAAACAGAAGACGTACCACTTGCCATGACTAAGTCCCAAACACTTGCTTGAGAAAATTGACTTCTAATAAACAACTATTAGCCTAATTGAGTTTTGGAGATTGAAGCAAACAAAAATAATTGGAGAATCTTTGTTTGTTGAAGTATTGACTTGCAATTAGTGAAATATATCTAAACTAGAAAGGTGATGATAAGAATAATAATTTAACTTTAGATAACACACTTGAAAAGAGTGAAAAAAATAAGTTTAAGGATGTGTAAATTTTACAAGTGATAAAAAGATAAATTTGAACATTAAGGGTCGAGAATGTAATTACTTGTAAATTCACGATGTTCGACTTAATCTTTCACACACGCATACACACACATCAGTTTTGCATTGGAAAAGTATATTTTGATTATGGTAATGTAACCTTGAAGCTATTTATTTATTTAATATTATTATTTCAATCCTGAGGTAAAAGACCGGGTTATTGAGCAAAATTTTTTGCATGTTTGTGTGTTTGCTTCAAGTTAAGATATAGTTTTATCTGAGGATAAACAAATGTTCAAATTTGAGGGTTCGATGAGTGTATTTTATACACTTATTCATGACTTTAAATAATGAAATTTTGTAGTTCTTTTAATAAAAAAAAATCACATAATTGTTATGTATTGTGTTGAATAGGTAAAACTCATGATTTGATAAAGAATTGGAAAAAAATTTGTTGAAAATTAGCTCAATTGTAAGATATCTAAAGTTCGGGGACTAAAGTGAAAATACTCAAAAGTTGTGATGGACCTCATGACTAAGATTTGAGAGTGTGATGGGTCAATTGGATGAAGAAAGATGTCAAATGGATGAAATATAGTCAAAGTATTATCACACAACAAGTTATAACCGAAAAAAGTTATGCTCTAGATTTCAGTCTCATATTGAGATCCATTTTTGACATAGCAAATATTCGAATTGGAAATATTTATTTATAGAAGAATTGTATCCCTTTGAGTTATCTTTCTAACTCATTTCGAATCATTTCAATCGAATATTGGAAAGAAAATTATGATAAAAATACTGAAAGCTTCCCCGTTAGAGAAATTAAGGCGCACGCCTCAACCGAAAGGCGCCCTAAACAAGCAAGGCGGGAACAGTATAAAAAGGGGAAATCTAATTTTCCTTATTTTTATTTTGGTAACAATTCAATACAATATTTTTGCCATCCTTCAAATTCCAAAACTCGACCAGAACATGGAAAACCTCCATTAAACCTAAATTTTATCATATTCTATATATTTTAGAGCCAATGAACAAGGCTAGCAAGATTAAATCAAGGTGAATTACATAGAAATTGAAGATTCTTCATCCGATTTCAAGATTCAAGTCAAGAATGTGGAAAATTCTTATTTCTTTATATTTCTTATTTCCGAGTGATGTCCTTTCAATTCTTTTTACGTAATTTTATTATATATATGCTAGGCTAGAATTCTTCATGTATTGGATGGATGATGGAGCCTTGAGTGATTTTAGTTAATTATTGTGTTCTTGATTATTTATAGTTTTCAATTCAAAACTTAAGTGATTTTAGTTAATTATTTATAGTTTTCTATTCAAGGCTTGAGTGATTTTAGTTAATTATTGTGTTCTTGATTAAATATGCATTGATTGTGTGTTGTTTGAATGTTTGATCACCATTTTGCTTATTCGTAGGGTTGGGAGACTTACAATGGGTAGAACATTACGTATTTAACACATGGGTAATAGATATTAGAAAAAATATTTTTGGCATGTACAATTGTGTGAAATAATCTTGTGATTGAATGAGTGATTGTCATATGAATTCGAATTAAGAATAGGATCGGGTCGGGTCGTGTTAACTACAAATTTAATACATATTGGAAGAGAATATTAGATATTAAAGGATTATTAATTGTTATAAACATATAAATCAAGCTAAATTACATAAGTGGGAGAATTGAAATTAAGCCCTTATTTGATCCCCATTTTTCCCAAAATATGTTTTTCACTCTTTTTCTTTTCAACCACACATTTTTTAATAAAATAATATTTCATGCAAATTCGAAACTTTTTCTTATTTTTTAACCACACTTTCTCATCAATTTACTAATTCAAAACACATTTTATACAAAAAAAATGAGGCTCGAAAGGGCCCTAAATATTAATTTGTGGATTCTTAAATTCAATACATTCATTATGTATTTGATAAAAACCCTCATTTTAATTGCTTTCTTAGTTAAAATTGGTATGAAAAATCATCCAAAACTCAAATTTGGTTGGATTTTTTTTTTTTTTTGAAAAAATATTGTTTCCTTTATCCACGCATTTTTAATGGAAAAATATTATTTCTTTATTCATGTATTTTTATTGAAAAAATATTTTTTTCCTTTATTGTATGTGTTTTTTTTATACTATTTCCATTTTTAAGAATATTGCTAGAGTTTTGATATGTCCCCTGTCTATAGTTGGCTCTTCTTAAAAAATTATTTTATTGAAGAAAGTTAGAATCATTGTGTAGAAATATAATTATTATATTTTCTCTATTATAGTTGCTGAATAAAATCTCTAATTCCTCTACCAAATTAAATTCTTGTCTTTATGTTCATCTTGTTTTAATTAATACTTCATATTGTGTCGTATAACTTCGTTTCGTTAGGAACGAATGGTATCAGAGCTTTGATTTGATTTGTTCGAGGGTTATTGATGGTAACTATGAATATGACATTCCACTTTTGAATTGCAGCACTAGATTTTTGTTGTGGAAGGTGAAGATAAGAGTTGTACGCATGCAGATAGATTTGGGTTATGCGTTGTTGTGATTTGATAAGATGTCCACAATTTAGACGATGGATGAGAAAAAACGTTAGGATCGACAAACACTTTCACAATTAATCTTCATTTTTCAAATAACATTATTCATGACATTTTAAAGGGAAAATGGTAACTGCATTGTGGTTGAAGTTAGAGCAATTGTGCATGACTAAGAGTCTAACCAGCAAGTTGCACCTGAAATAATGTTTGTATTCTCATCGCATGACGAAGGCGAATCGTTGGAAGATCACCTGGCTATTTTTAAGGAAATTGTCGCTGATTTGGGAACTTTAGATGTAAAGTATGATGTAGAAAATTTGGCCTTAATTCTTTTGTGTTCATTCCCCACTTCTTTTATCGACACAATTTTAAATAGTTTTGATACTCTCATTATTGAAGATGCATATGATGCTTTGTTAGCAAATAAGAAGATGAAGCGTATGGTTGGATCTCAGGCTAGAGATGGAGAAGGCAATGTTATTCATAGTGGTCACGTAAGGGCAGGTCGAATTCTAATTTTAATAATCAAGTTTGCTTTTATTGAAAAATAATTGGCATATCAAGAGGGATTGCAACAAGTGTAGAATAAAGGAAAATTGGCTGTAAATCATAAGAGAAAGCAATTAGAAACTACAAGTGAAGCCGATGTCACAGAAAACTACTTGAGTGATGGAGATGTGTTGGCTATTTCTGATGGCGAGTCCAAACCTGACGAGGATGGATTTTGGATATATCTTGTGTTTTTCATGTGTCTTAATCGGGATTTGTTTTCAATATATGAAACAGTTTCGACACATGTCCTGGTCATGGGAAATAATGCACATTGTCTAATATTTGGCATTGGTAGAGTTAGACTTAAGCTGGTGGATGGGACAATTAGAACACTTGATCAGGTGTGACGCATTCTATATTTGAAGAAAATCTCATCTCATTGAGTACTTTTGATTTAAAATAGTGAAAGTCCTTTGGTGGAGGTGGATCTTTGAGAGTTTGCAAAGGTGTACGTATTGTATTGGAGGGACAGAAAAAGTCTCAATTATACGTTTTGCAAGGTTGTGCAGAATCCGTGAAGAACAATCAGCAAAGATTTAGTACCGTGGTTGATATTCAGTTTGGTACAGTACTATTAGGATTTGGTTTGGGGTCCATGTTAAAGAATACTGCTCAGTTAAGTTCGGGGGATATGGGTAATGTCGCTTTCCCACCACTTGCGGTGCCATCGTATTCAATTTTTAGGGACATATCTAATGAAGATAGGTATGGGGATTTTGTTTCACATTCTTTGAGTGTATTTGAAGGTGTTGAGTTTAGCAAGGGGGCATTCTACTAAAACATTTGGTGTTGATTCTATTTCAGGATGTGTTTCGGCCTGGTAAATTTTAAATCATTTATGATTTTAGTGTTTGGACTCATTTATCCTAATTGGATATCGTGGAAGAGGTAGAGAATTTTTGGGTCGTTAGAGAAGTTAGTTTAATTTTTGTTAAAGAGTTCAGTTCATTCCTTGCAATCAAATTTTTTCTCTGGGCAGATAAATTTTGGAGCTTCGTATAGTGCAATTGAATTTGTGTCAAGGTGGAGATTGTTAGTTTTGTGACCCAAATTCGATTTTTTTTTTTTTTGTTGGATTTTTTTTTCTTTTATTTCACACGTTTTTTATTAGGGAAATATTGTTTCATTTATTCTATACATTTTTATTAGAAAAATATTATTTCCTTTATTTCATACATTTTTTTATACTATTTCTATTTTTAAGAATATTGTTAGAGTTTTGATATGTCCATGTATATAATTAGCTCTTTTTTACAAACCATTTTATCACTGAAAGTTAGAATCATTGTGTAGAAACACAATTATTGTGTTTTCTCTTTATTATAGTTATTGAATAAAATCTCCAATTCATGTGTCAAATTAAATTCTTGTCTTTGTGTTCATCTTGTTGTTGTGATTAAAACGTCATATCGTGCAGTATAACCTTGTTCCGCCCCCAACACATGTGAGAGACCAGTGCTAAATGTTTGGCCACAGAAACAACAATCTTGTGAAGGAGCAAAGAGCAAAATTCTATTGGCACATACATTACAAGTGGATTTTTTTAACTGACCTATTCGTTTATTTACTACAAATATTAGAGTTCTCTTCCTATTTTAATTTATCGTTTTATTTCCATTTGATATGAAAATAAAGAAAAGTAGATTTATTTTTTATCATTTTTTTTTTTTTTTATCAATAAAAAAAATAAGATTGGTTTAATGTCATAAAAGTATATAAGTCATTTTGTTATTTATTTATTCAATTTCTTTCACGTCAAGAAGCAACTACACAACTAAAAGCACCATAATTTAAATTTTTTTTCCTTTTTATAGTTTAGTCAATGGGATTGTAATGATATATTTAGTACGCTAAATTAATTGTTCTTGTATAAAACATTTGGACTCATTTGTACTTTATTCAAAGGTTAGGGACTTTGCTGCTGTCTTTCCTAATTATAAGTAAGGGCATGTGGGCGTCTTTTTTTGAATAAATAAGAATAGTACCAATTGCGTACATAAACACTTTGGTTAGGGATGTCCGTCTAAAAAAATGAACGCTGGGAATCATTCGCAAATTGAAGGGTTAAAAAACCATTTGTGCTTTGAAATCTGACGTTCTACCTACCAAATTTGTACCTAATTTATAAAGACAAAATCATTAAATCATTTCACTTCAACATACATTTTCTCTTTTACATATTTTACCAACCAAAATGGAAACATCAATTTTCTTTATGCATGTGTCTTTCGTTTATTAAATACTACGTTGATAGAAGTTAAAGTTGTTGGTCAGAAAAAAAAGGACAAAAAAGTAATCCCCAAAATTTAGGACAGCAAAGCACAGTGTTTAAACTTTAGACTGTTTAGTTTTCTTTTTCCACAATACAATCATAACGAGCTGTTGATACGTAAAAACAGCCAGAAATATGTTGCCACACATGTCTGATAGAAAGTGATAGCTAACCTCATGTGATGCAGTCCGAAAAACGGGGATATTCTTACTTATTTTTATTTTAATTAAAGTTTGGACAAATCAACAGGCTTTTAAATTATTAATAATCTTCTTCTTGGTTTTGCTACATCGGTTCAGTATTAGAGCACAATTGCATTCCTAATCAGTCATCAAAGAGACGAATTGTTCATGAAATTTAGATGGTAAAAGTCATACAACACAATGAGTTGGCACAACTGTGCCTACTAGTGATCATGTTGGCATAACTGATAGATATGGAACAACTTAGTCGACAAATAGCTGTGTTGAAGCAACAAATGTATATTTTTCTATCACAATGGCCTAACGGTCTCATAGGGGTAATGGTTGACAAGTTTCCGGAGGAGAACTCCTACTCCAAAGATAGCCCTTTCATCCATCTCAAATTTCGATGGCGAGTGGATGTTAGTTTAAATGAAGATATGATTTGGCGGCAATGTTTGATAGTGTTGTTAATTTGGTTGAAGAGTATCATAGTGCCAAAAATTTTAGTTAAAAAGTTAAAAGATAATTAGCTTTTTGATTTTGGTGATGAGAGTTACTTCTACATATTGAAATAATGATGGTCTACATGGCTGGCACATTAGCCTTGACTATGTACCATCGTGTGCCCACGTGTCAAGGGCCGAATACCTATGTCTTGGTCATCGAGTCTTCGGTCCAACAGAATGCCTCGATTTGGTCTCAAAGATGGACGAAAAACTTAGTACAAATTCTAACAAAATCAACCTAGAGGTTAGTGCACAGAATCCTTGCGTGTAAACAATGGATTTCTAGATAAGTGTCACAAAACTACAAACATCCATGAAACTTTGAAAATGGGACTTAATCATGATGATATCGACGAGATTTAGAAGTCTTCGGGAGATTTATACTGATATCGAATATTGAACCGATGTCGCAAAAACAAGAAGAAGATTATCAATAATTTAAATTGTTGATAATCTTCTCCTTGTTTTTACAGAACAGCTTTCAACTCTCCTATTGACATGTCTCCATATCGGATGATTTTCAACAAAGCATGTCACTTACCAGCTGAGCTTGAGCATAAGGCGTATTGGGCTACACATATGCTTAATTTTGATATGAAGTTAGTTGGGAAGTACGTAATCCTTAAATTCAATGAGCTCGACGAATTTAGGTTGGCGGCATATTAAAATGCTAAATTATTCAAAAAAAAAAAAGAAGGAAAGAAAGAAAGAACCAAGAGATGGCACGATAGGTACGTCAAGGAAAAAGAGTTTGAGATTTGTCAACAGGATTCTCGCCTCAAACTCTTTCCAGGCAAGCTGAGGTCTAGGTGGTCATTGTACATTCAGCGTAGTAGTTGTATTTCCACATGGCGCAGTAGAGGTTGTGTCTCAAGATCACTTGATTTTAAAGGTCAACGGGCAATGTTTGAAAGCTTATTGGGGAGGTGACTACTTCAATAAGAAGATAATCATGCCTCTTCACAGTGTGAAGTAGCCTAAACAACAAAGTCGAGCTACATACTATAAACAAGTGCTTATTAGGTGGCAATCGAACTCCATTCCCTTTTATCTTTTCAGTTTGGATGGATTAGAATAGGAATTTTCTATGCTTTGGTGTGTTAGGAGTAGTTCAACGTCATTCATCCATCACTTAGGTAGTAAGAGTCAATACATGAGACACGCAAGTTTCAAATGTGTTTTGCATGAGTTTTGGGGTGTTAAGACCATATTTAGGTGAGTTGGAGTGAAAATCAGGCGATTCGAGACAAAAATGAAGCTTTTAGAGCTTTAATCGATCATAAGTGTGTTAATCGGGGAAAAGAGTGAATTTCGTAAAATCTTCGCTCCCACACCACTTTCACATTTTTCAATTGTTGTTAGGGACATTTCAAGCATAGATGAGTGATAATTTTGAAAAAATTTGAGTTGGAGTGAAATACGAGGTTTTCAAGCTAAGTTTAACCAACATGTGTTTTTTGAGGTTGATATCGAGTTTCAATAATTATAGAAACACACTTTTTTTGCTTTTCATAACAGTATTGGCATGAAATACGAAATTCGGGAGTAGTCGAGAGGCTCGATAAAGGATATAATTATGGAAGCTGGAAAAAATTTCTTATGCTGATGGATTGGGCGCGCGCCCTGACCTGCAGGTCAGGCGCGGACCTACCAAGCACAAGGCGTCGACTGAGGCCACTTGGATCAACCAAGGCGCACGCACTTTGGTCCGAGTAGGGGGTTTTAAACCCCTCAACCTGTTTTCACTCCACACTCAAAGTCGATTTTTTTTACCTCCACTATGTACTAAAAAATTGTCCCTTTCACCATATCATTTCAAATCACTCACTAATTTGCATTGGGCATCCAAGATTAGGTGCATTACAATATCAAAATACAAGAGTTCTTCACTTCCATCCACTCAATTTCAAAGATTTTATATAAAATGACTAAACTTTGCAAAGTTTGAATTTTTTTTTTTGACATTCTTCTTGATTCTCTTTGAACATTGTTCAAAGTTTGTTCTAAATGGAGATTGGGCTTTGTGATTTTTGTTGATTGAACATCTTGTGTTAATTATTTTTGGAATCCATCCATAGTGGTACACATATATTGTTTGATAAAATGCCCATTTGAAGTGTTTGGTTGAAAATGTGCACCAGATTCAAAGAACCCACTAGTTTACATATATTAATACCCCTACATCCTTTCCATTTGAAAGAATCATGTTTTACATGATTTTGGGCAGGGACGCAAACTTCAGCCTGTGCCCCACCTACGTTCCCAGCACAACGGCCACGGGTTAGTGGTTACGATTGCAGCCTGTGGCCGCATTCCCTGCATTACATCCCCTCAATTTTCAGCGTTGCGTCTCACGTCCGGCCCCCGTTTTCTTATCTATTATACCACGTTTGGATTCATTAGATCTCTTTTTTTGTATACTTGAACTAATACTTAATCTTATCTCGTGTCACAGAAATGGCACCGAAACAAAAAGACGCCCCTACGACCTCCAAGGGAAAAGGTAAAGCCTCAACATCCAATGTATCCTGAAAGACAAGTAATATTGGAGGATTTTGAGGGCTATGAGATCGAGGTCCTTTTGCGCATAGCATGATGGACACATGATTGTAGAAACCACGAGAGGTCTACTCCATTTTGGTACAGGAATTCCATGCATACTTCAATCGTGAGATCGACAATCTTGGGGTAGAACATGAACCTTACACATGGGTGTGAGACAAGTGGGTGTTATTTTCTCATGAGGTGATTGATGAGCTTTATGGTTTGAATCGGGACAATGTTGTCCCTTTACCTTTGGAGCACAATATGACCACAGTTACCTAATTGCTTTAAGGGAAAGCGGATGCAAGTCCAATGGATGATTAATTTGAGTACGACAAGTTAACCCACTCTCTTACTGTTTTGATGAAGTTCATTTGTCACAATATTGAGCCCACCTCCCATTTGACTACATTCAACTTTGCAAAAGTGGGGCTGCTATATCACTTGGCCTGGGGCTTGAAGACCAACTTGGGCACTTTCATCTATAATCAGATTTACGAGTTTGCGTTCGAGCTAGAGCGTTGTAGACGTTAATTTTTCCCAGCCTCGTCAGTGGGTTTTGCAGATCTTCTGAGGTATGACTTTTCCCAGTGGAGCTGTCAGCCCAGACCAGTGTTACTATTCATTGTAAGACATTAGATAATTCTTGGAGTTTGATCATATAGAGTAGACAGCGTCAGAAGTAGCAGGAGGCCACTGAAGACCAAGAGGAGGCCGTCCAGTTCCCACAACCCCCCACATCCATACCTATGTTAATTCGAGGAAATATTTTTGTTTCCTTTTCTTTGTTTGGCAAGTGATTGATTGGTATCTTTTTGACATTCTATATGATATGGAAGTGCCTTGAACGTACAAAGCTATCGATTATCATTGTTTCAGAATACAAGAAAGAATTTTACATTTAAGAGGCGAGAATTCATCGTTTAGGTTGAAGAAAAAGTGATGATTTGGAGTAATTGAAGTTCTTCATCGTATGCCTTGTCTCAGGTGATGTATTTTCTTATTCTTTTGTGTAATTTTCATATGGCAATGCTAGGCTAAACAATTCTATGTATTGGATAGATGACAAAACCTATTAACTTATAGTTTTTAATTCGAGACTTATCATTTTTTTAGCTAATTCTCGTGTTTGTGATTTAATATATATTACATTATGTTTTTTGAATGTTTGCATACCGTTGAGACAAATGAATTGCTTTTTCGTAAACTTACAATAGGTAGAACACTACATATTTAAACACACGGGCAATAAATATTAGGAATAATAGTTATGGTATGATCGCGTATGATAATCCTATGATTGAATAAGTGCTTTGCATATGAATTCACACTAGGAATAGGATCAGAGTGTGTTAAGCTTAGGTTTGGTATATCTTGAAAAAAATATTAAATATTAACTGATTATCATTCATCCAAACACATTAATCACACTAATTAACATAAGTCGAGAGTTAGAACTAGACATCAATAGGTAGAGTCGGAAATCAAATATATTCGTCTTGTTATTTGATAAAACGCCAATCGTTTATAGCTTTCATAGTTTAAAATTAGAATAAAAAAAAAAAATCTATTTTGTGTTACTACTTATCGAATTTGGTAATAACTAATATACTAATATTGATCGTTATTCTTCATGGGACGATATTCGTATTCACTACATTATTAATTGTCAACGATCTTGTACGTTTGCGAGATTTTCTCGAACAAGCATGCTCTATATCGGAAGTGAATATTAATGGTGATACACTAAGTGTTTGCTAGTATGCAGATGATTTAACTTCTACATAAAACAACCTAAGATTATTTGATGAGTCAAGAGAATTATGATAAAAGAACTCGAGATGATTGGTATCAAACTAATGGAATATTATCATAGCATCGAGTGGAAGCAAAAGAAATGTTGAATCTTTTTATCTCAAGAAGCTTATGCTACAAAAGTTCTTGAAAGGTTCAAAATTTGATGAAGGAGAGAAAGTTGTTCAAGAGTATTGTCGGAAGTTTGATGTCATTAACATGTACAGGGCTTGACTTTTTTTTTTTTTTTAATTATTTGGTCTTGTTAGTCGATACATAGAATCTCCTACAACTACACTTTGAAGGCTATGAAAAGAATTTTGTGATACATCAAAAGTACTATTCGCTATGATTTGTGTTTGTTCATATGCGGATGATTTCAAGCTTGTGGATAATAGTAATAATGATTGGGCCGGATATATTGATAATAGAAAAAGTAAGAGTGGTCATGTATTCTTTATGGGAGCTACGACTTTTACATGGTCACAAAGAAGTAATCGATTTTTACATTTTCAAGTTATAATTTTGCATCTTGTGTTTGTTAAGAAATTTGGTTGAGAAATTTATTAAAGGAAGTTAATTTACAATAAAGTGATTATGCCAAAAGAACTGCTGATAACAGGACAGCATTGTCATTGCTGAAGATCCAATTTTTCATAATTGAAGCAAGCAGATTGGGATAAAGTATAATTTTATTCGAGATTGTGTTGACAAACAATGTGCGGAATTGAAGTTCATAAAATCCCAAGACCAAATTGCAAATAATTTCACCAAGCCACTGAAGATTATTGCATTTTCCAACTTTCAAAATTTGCTTGGAGTTCAAATAGATGAAGTTTAAGGATGGGAGTTGAACATATAGACTTCATTTAGGTAAGTTAGTTCAAGTGTCTTTCGGTATGTACATGTAATAAATGTGATCCATGTATTCTAATTCATGAATGCATGTACAATGGTTCATGCATTGATTCATGTATTTTGAGTTATGTTAGGAATAACAGACATTTAATAGTTAATACAGTTGACTAGATTAGATAGATATTGCGAAGCTTATAAAAGGCTAGTCGTGTAATTTTTTTTATAAGTCAATTTTTAAGTATAGACAAAGTGAGTGTTATCTTGAATATTATCTTCCTTCTTAATTTTTGTAAGACGTTAGATGTTTTATTTTTGAGGAAATGTGCACATGATATTCTTACATTATCCAATCTGTTTGTGTCTCTAAGAGAACATTAGCAGTGTAAAACACAAAAAATTCTTGATTTCCAGTGTGTTTCCAGCTCATGTACACATTAACTCTTCAACTCCTATCTCCTTCCAACACCTATATTTTTTTTCCTCGATTTTGCAACTTTCTGCTGAAGAAATACCATTGCCTTTCACACATAAATGCCTTGTATAGAGTTCATATATGAAAAAAAGAATTACCAATCATTTAATTATTGAGAAAAACATTGGATTATCATATAATAATCAAAGGTAGTCAAAAGAAATAAACAAAAGTTAATTACGTACTAATTTAAGTATACCATTTAATTCGCGGGGATCCTATTGACGATAGAAATATGATCAACAAATATTACTCACCTAGTTTTGATTTTCACTTTCTAAACTTAAATATTACTCACCTAGTTATGATTTTCACTTTCTAAACTTTCTAAGTTTAATACTCAAACTGGAGTAAGAAGAGAAATAGATATTTGAATTACATGCATTTTACTTCAAATGAGGGACTATTTATAGATTTCTCTCCAAGATTCGGGATAATCTGGTTATTTTGAGAGAATAACAAATGGTGCTCCTTATTGGCTCTATAATAATTGATTCAGTTAAAAATCGTGCTTTTTTTCATTGGCCCACATGTTTTTCATCGACAGCTCGTAGCTAGCCTTGATTAGGGAAATGGTTTGTAAGCTTTGCGCAAACCTTTTGTGTTTTATTCCCTCTCGCTTGCGTATTACACTTCGCGAGTTGCTAGCAGAGTTAACAAATTGCATTTAGAGGATTTAACAAATAGTCCCAGAAATCCAATTTTATTATTTGTATTAAATCTAGGTCTTTAATTGTAAAATACTATGAGGTCGCGAACCTCACCGATGTGTTTGCCTATTTATTTATTTTGCAATTAATACTTGGGCCAAGTAGAACATTGTTTTAGTCTTTTAATGCCAATGCACGTGTGATTTTAAAAAAATGTTCCTCAAGCTTTCTCCATTCATCTCATGCAATGTATGCTTGCTCATGATTGTTCATTTTTTGTCTTTCTGCATTCAATGGCTAAGATTGCATAACATTTTGGATGACAAGTCCGTCGGGATTCTATGGTTGTGATATGCTTCTTTTAACACTGTATATATGCGCTATGTTATCATTTGTCTTCATTTTCTTAATCATTGAAGATGTATTTTGATATCTTATTTATTGTCTTGGAGACAAGTTTTTTTTTTATCTCCCTGGAATATTTTTATATGTTTTCATTAATTACTCACCTTCCGTATTGATTCTTCTATATTCTCCTTATGCAACTAGACAAGGTTTTAGAATTGCCCTAATTTTCCATATGCCATGCTAAAATCACATATGATTCATAGGCTGGCAAAGAATGGTTCGGAAGCCGGCTAGTCTACCATGCTCGCTCATTTTCCTCAAATAGGCATTTGCAAAGGATCGCCATGATAGACATAGTTTTAGATATTATGATAACCCTTATGCATTTCCTTTCCGACAAACTCCTAATCAACCTCTAGAGGTTGCCATCAAAGGGATCAAAATTATTCTCGATCTTTCCTTTTTCTTTTGATTCAAGAAGCTTTTGCAGGAACATTGGATGTGCAAGGTGGTTTAATTCACAAAATATGCATTTCGACTATGCAATAATTTTATTTTGCATAATATACATTTTGGCTATGTAATAGATATAGCTCGCATGTGTCATTTGCCATGTAGCTTCCCTTTCAATTAACGAGAATTTTCACATTTTCATACTTTTTGCTTTGCCAATATTATTCAGCTTTGTTTTAGGATTGTACAGTAAATAATTAACGAATTTGATTGGCTTCGCACAACAAAAATTCAAAAGTGTTCTTTCGCAAATAAAATGAATACTAACTTTATTGAGTTCGCTTGAAAAGAATTTGTTCCCATTTTATTGATAATACTTTTTTATGTACGTGTCATTCCAATGATGTTTAAGGGGTTCGCAATCTTTTCCCGCGACTTTTATATTCTTGCTCCCATAACTTCAATTATAGTATATGATCCTTCCAATTTTTGACCAAGCGAGCTGGAACTCATTTCTTTTTCTACAACAAATACGTTTTTTAGGATCAAGTCTCCCACTCTGAAGTTTTTGTTGCAAACGTTTGACTAGAAATATGGCTAATTGGCGCATAACCCTACCTATTAGACATGTTGCACAAAACCACCACCTATTAAAAGTAGCGCAAAAGGTCCCTTTTTTAAACCTTTAGTGTGGAATACCCCCGTAGTCCATTTTCTCAATAAAATGTTGTAAAATGACTAATGTACCCTCCTATTTAAATAAAACAAAAGAAGAGAAGAAAAAATAGAAAATTAATTGCAATAATTACTTAATTGTTTTTAAAAAATACAGTCGAGCACAAATAAATTAGGAACAATTCTTCTTCCTCCTCTCTAACCCACCCCGTATTGCATCCCATCCCCATACCCCAAAAGCCAAACCCAATAAAGCGGCCACCTTCCACCGCTACGGCCACCTTCCACCACCTTACATCATCACATTCAAACCCAAAGCTCAAACACAAAGCAAGAAACAAAAAATGAATGAAATTCCATAAAATGAATCAATCTCAAAAAATAAATCCAATGACTGGAGAGAGAAAGCGAAGAAAAAGATAGAGACCTGATAGAGTTTTTTGGTTGGGCTAATGGGTTTTCTGAAGAGATCCATGGCTTTGAATTTTCATTGAATAATTGTTCAAAAAATTCTTGTCTTGGAGAAAAATTAAGGGGCAGAAAACCCCTTCTTGAAGGAAAAGGCAAGTAATTTCTTGTTTTTGCCACTTGTTCCTTTACTTCTCGTAAGATTTTAAATTTTATGGGTTGTATTTTATGTTTAATATATGATGACTTTTAGATTATTGGAATGCATTATAACAAGAATTTGTAAGGCAAAGGTGTTGTTGAAGTTGCCGGCAGTGGATTTTCTTCACATGGTGCGAAGTTCAATAAAAATGAAAGTTTTACAAACTATGAGCCCATATGTGCTGGATACAAGGAGTCCCTCCACTTCCACTTCCACTTCCACTTCCACTTTTCCTCTTTCAACACCACCACCCAACAAAAGCCGCGGTACGCCGGTACTATCGTCCGCGAGGAAAAGCTGACTTCGTGGCTAACTTGGGCTGTTTACACAATGCTACTGCTTTGGAGTTGACTAATATCGCTTCTAAAAATTTCAATCTTGGGATTGGAGATTGGGAAAACTTGTTGTATTCTCCGGTGGATTTCTACCGACGATGTTGGCAAGTCTTCGTTGAGCTTGAAGCAATTTTGGTAGGCATAAAACTCGAACGAGACCCAAGGAAATGTGGGATGTCGGTTTTCACAAGTTGATTCAGCCATTTCACCAATTTTCTCAATCATTTTTTGCTTTCCCATGGCAATTCTTGGATTTATTTTTTTACAATGATTCATTTTATAGAATTTCTTAATTTTTTGTTTCTTGCTTTGTGTTTGAGCTTTGGGTTTGAATGTCATAATGGAAGGTAGTGGCTGTCGCGATGGAAGGTAGTCACTTTATTGGGTTTAGTTTTAGGGTGCGGAGATGGGATGGGGTAGGGGTTAGGGAAAAAGAAGAATTATTCCTAATTTATTTGAGCTCGTTTGGACTTTTTAAAAACATTTGGGGGGCTAAAGTCGCAATTTTTTTTATTTTTTCCTTTTATTTATTTAAATATGAGGTTATATTAGTCATTTCACAACTTTTTATTGAGAAAAATGACAGTATGAGGTATTTCGCACTAAAGGTTTTAAACAGAGACTTTTTGTTCTATTTTCAATAAGTGGGGGAATTTGCGCAGCATGTCTAATAGGTAGGCCGGTTTGCCTTAAAATATCTTTTTATCCTTCTTTGTATCCTGCAAGCTTAACTTGAGAATCATCTCACTTTTCCTCCAAGAGGTCTAGGCTCTCTTTCATAGATTTTTCATTTTACTCCTCGCAATATCCTATTCTTCTTGCTGAATTAACACAAAATTTCATCGATACCATGCTCTCCATTCCGTAAGCTAGGGAAAAGTGGATTTCTCCTAGAAAGGCTTTCGTGGTGGTTCGATATACCCATAGGATCTGTGGTAATTCATCGGTCGTAGCCCTTCATCGAGTCGAGCTTCTTCTTTTGGATTTTTTAATGGTTTATCGACATCCTCCACTTGCCCGTTAGCTTGAGAGTAATATGGAGTGAAATAGTGTCGTGGATACCTAACATTGCTTTCAAATTTTTCCTTTAGAATTGTGTTCCATTACCCTTAATTATTGAGTTGGGTACTCCAGACCAACAAATAATGTTTTTTCATATGAATTTGTTAGCCTCGTTAATATTTACGAGTGGTTCCTCTTCTACCACTTGGTGAAATAATCCAATGCCACTATTATGAATATGATATTAGATCTCCCCCTAGGCAGTGGTCTTGCGAAGTTGATTCCTTATTTGGCAAAGGTCCAAGGGCCATTATTGGTTATTAGCTCTTGTATGGGTTATCATGGAATAAGTGCGAACATTTGACACTTTTCACATTTTCTAGCAAAGTTTATTTGCATCATTTTTCATGTTAGGTCAATAATATCCATGTTTCAAGACATTTTAAGCTAGGGAGTGTGTGCTAGTGTGGTTAACACGTACGCCTTCATGGATCTTCTTCATTACATATGAAGTCTTGTCTTCTCTTATGCATCTAAGTATAGGAAGTGTGTACCTTTGCTTGAATAAGATATCAACTTCCAGTATGTGTCTAACAACTCTTATTTACGATTTTTGTGCTACCTTTTTATCTTGCATCCATAGGATTTCGTCCTTTTTTTGGCCAATCGATTTGGCAACAGCTTTACGGGACTGTTTTAAACAGCCCCGTCTCTTTTGAACTTGCCAGTTATGACAAGACATATGCGTGCTCGTTTTCCTCTCTGGGAATTTGGGCGACTTTAAACTTGTAGAAACACTGAAGTAATCTTATGGCTCTTGCGTGATATGTAGCTATTGTTTTGTCCTTGACCGTGAATGTCCCGTTTATTTGGTTTACCACCAATTGCAACACAATTTTATTTCAATATTTCGAGCTCACTTTTTTTGCTAGCTGTAGGCTCACCAATAGTGCTTCGTACTTAGCCATATTATTGGTAGCTTTAAACACGAACCTTAATGCACAATTCAAATTGTGTCATTTCAGGCTCATCAAGATTATGTCGTTCCAGAGCTAGTATCTCCCTGATGATCCATCCACCAACAATTTTCACATTCCCTGTTCAGGTTCTTTTTAAGGAACGCGAACATCGACAATTCTACAATAAAGTCAGCTAATGTCTGTGCTTTGATTGCAGATCATCCTTTTTAGCTTATCTCAAATCGTCCCTACACTACTACCCATTTCATTAATCTACGTGACGCATCAGGATTTTTGGGTACTTGTTTTAATAGGAAATTTGTTAATACTTCAATACTATAGCTCTAGAAATAGGGTCACAGCTATCACGACGCCGTATAGCTCTGGAAATAGGGTGACAGCTATCACGACGCCGTAGCTAAGGAAATGGACAACTTTTCCATATTTGAATATCTTACCTCAACTTATTGTAGGGCTTTACTACATAGTAGAGTGGTAATTGTTGCCCTTCATCTTTTAGCAGTACCAAGCTAACTGTCGCCTTGAATACTGCCTGATATAGCACTAATCTTTCCTCGCTTTCATGTTTAGCTAATATGAGTGATTTCTATAGGTGATCTTTTAGACCTTTTTTTCTCCTTTCAGTACTTGGAAGAAAGGCGAGCATTTGTCTTTTGCTCGAGATACAAACCCACTTAGGATGGCGACTCTTCCTGTTAGGCTTTGAACCTCTTTTGGTTTAGATGAGAATCGTATTTTTATGAGAGCCTGAATTTTGTTAGGATTCGCTTCAATACCGTCGATGTATACTTCCATTAATTTTCCTATTTGGTTTGCAAACATTTTGTTCACTGACCTTTGATATATAGCCTTCGCATTTATTAACCTAAACAGCATTACTTTATAGCAGTATAGTCCCCCATATATCACCAATGTCGTATGTTCCTCATCGGGCCGATATATAGGAATCCAATTGTATCCCAAATATGCATCCATAAGGTTTAACAGCTTGTGTCTCGTAATTTCATCCACTAGCTAATCAATTCTGGGAGTGAAAAAGTGTCTTTACGACAAACTTTATTTAAGTCCGTAAAATCTTGACAAGTTAGTCATTTTCCATTGCTCTTTGGTACTAGGCCCGGATTACATACTCAAATTGGGTAGCAGCTTCGCTCATAAAGCCATTTTCTAATAGCTTATGCACCGGACTCTTTAGTGACTCGTAGTTTTCGACGTTAGCTTGCACCTTTGTGCTTAGGCTTGATCTTATGGCCAAACTTCAAGACGTAACATACAACTTTGATATCGATCCCTATCATGTTTGCTTGATTCCAGGCAAATGCATCTAGGTTCGCGGCTAGGAAGATTTTTAGCAAGCCTTTCATAGGATTGCTTAACTCCTTACTGACTTTTACAGATTTACTCGGATTTTCTAATCGAAAAGTTTTCTATCTTTTTGATCGATGTCACTTCTAATGTGCACTCAGTTATGCAAGGGTTGATAGAATAATTAATTCCTAGTTTATCCTTGATGTGACTTGTTTCATCTATCGCAACAATACTCTTAGGAGCTCTCAAGCCTCCTTTTTTTGTTACCTTTATAGTTCCTAGCAGGATTCCTTGATTTTACTTTAAAGATATTTCACATTTATTAGTAGAATACCTCACACGCGAATGATGGAGGGAGATGACAATGTTCGCCTGATTCAGGGCGGGTTATCCAAGGATTTCGTCTTATTCAGATTTAACGTTAGTGATGTCAAAAATTATATATCCTTGGTGTGCCTTGGCTCTTTTTCTATTTTCACTAATAGAGCTGTGCACAAAATACTGGGCCTTCTCTAGTGAAGTGGTGAGAATTCGACACATGGATCCAAAGGTTACTTTTTTGCATTCGGTTGAATGCTTCATCGTATAGCATGTATTTTGTACTTTCATTGTCCATGAGTACGCAGTGAAAAAATTCATCTACTATTATTGCCTAGATCATGACTACTTTATCTTTAATCCCTGAGATTTCAATTCTAAGTTCGATAGATGTAATTGAAGAGGTTAAGGACTACGTATAACTTGTAAACTTAACATTTCCTTGATACTTACCTTCCAAACTCTGTATCTCTATACATAGAGTTGCGCGTTCTGTTATTAGTTCTTTCAGATCTTCGTTCATCTTTCGAATAGTCTTCGTTGTCGAATTTACTCGTGCATTAGTTTGAACAATGCTGATCTCCGGATTCTCATTGTTAGGCTCTCCAACTTATGCTTGATTTTTCATAGTTTGTTACATTTCCTTAGATCTCATGTATTTCTTAGCTAGAATGTGGAAATTTGTGGTCTACTTTATTCTAGTGCCTACATACGATGTCAATTTATTGACGATAGAAATTTGATCAACAAATTCTACTCATCTAGCTATGATTTTCACTTCCTAAACACACTAGTTTTGATGCATAAATTGGAGCAAGATGAGAAATAGCTATTTGAGAGAAATATATTTGAATTGCATGTATTTCTCTTCAAGAGCTTGAAATTCAGGACTCGATAATTTCTTCAAGTATGGATTTATCATATGTCCTTATGAGCATGCTCTATATCAGTGAATATTAAATGTGATATTTTAATTGTTTGCTAATATGTAGATGGTCTAACTTTTACTTGAAACAACCTAAGATTATTTGATGAGTCAAGAGAATTATGAAAATAGAGTTCAAGATAATTGGTATCGAACTAATGTAGTGTCATATCATCGAATGGATGCAAAAGAAACGTTTGAATCTTTTTATCTCAAGAAGCTTATGCTAAAAAAAGTTCTTGAAATGTTCAAAATTTGATGAAGGAGAAAAAGTTGATTCGACTCTTCATAAGAGTATTGTTGGAAGTTTGATGTATTCAACATGTACAAGGCTTGATTTTTTTAATTGGTATTGTTAGTCGATACATAGAATCTCCTACAACTACACATTGAATGCTGTGAAAATAATTTTGTGATACATCAAAAGTACTAGTCGCCATGATTTGTGTCTGTTCATATAAGGATGATTTCAAGCTTGTGGATTATAGAATTAATGATTGGGCGAGAGATATAGATCATAGAAAAAGTAAGAGTGGTCATGTATTCTTTATGGGAACTATGACTTTTACATGGTCATAGAGAAGTAACTGATTGTTACATTTTCAAATTATAAAGCAGAGTATATTGTTGTTGCATCTTGTGTTTGTTAAGAAATTTGGTTGATAAATTTATTAAAAGAAGTTTATTTGAAATAAAGTGATTCTACCAAAAAAATTGTTGATAACAGGTCAGCATTGTGGCTGTTGAAGATCCAGATTTTCATGATCAATGCAAGCAGAACGGGATAAAGTATCAATTTATTCGAGATTGTGTTGACAAGCATTATGTAGAATTGATGTTTGTAAAGTCCCAAAACCAATTTGTATATAATTTCACCAAGACATTGAAGATTAATGTATTTTTCGAACTTTCAAAATTTGCTTGGAGTTGAAGTAAATGACGTTTAAGGATGGGAGTTGAACATATAAAATTTATTTAGGTAAGTTAGTTCAAGTGTCTTTTGGTATTATACATGTAGTAAATGTGATCCATGTTTTCTAATTCGTGAATGCATGTACAATGGATTCATGCATTAGTTGATTCATGTATTCTGAGTTATGTTAGGAATAATAGACATTAATAGTTAATACATTTGACTAGATTGTAAAACTTATAAAAGGTCAGTCATTTAGTTCTTTTTATAAGTCATTTATGAGTGTAAATAAAGTGAGTGTTATCTTGAATATTATCTTCTCCTCTTCATTTTTATTTAGATGTTTCATTTTTGGAGAAATTAGCAAGTGATATTCTTCCATTATCCAATCTGTTTGTGTCTCTAAGCGAACATTATCAGTGCAAAACACGAAAAATTCTTGATTTCCACTCTGTTTTTCAACTCATGTAAACATTAACTTTTCAACTTATATCTCCTTCCAAAACATATTTTTTGTCATTGTCTTTCACACATAAATGCCTTGTATAGAAGTTCAGATATGAAAAAAAGAATTAAAAATAATTTAATTACTATTGAGAAAAACATAGGATTATCATGTAACAATCAAAGGTGGCCAAAAGAAAAAAGTCAGTTACATATTAATTTAAGTATACTATTTAATTCGCGAGGATCCAATGAATAATAATCTAGATCACGGATGATATTGCGATTGCAGGGCATGCTTGCAACCTCATGGTAGAGGAAATAAACAATAAGTTCTTCGTCGGATATAAGTAGAAACCTGAAGGCAAAATAGATCTCCTCTCTCTCATCCTTGCAGTATGTGATTAGTAATGGCTGCAGAATGGATGTTTCTGAATATGTTGTTATATATATGGAGAAGAAGAAGAAGAAGAAGAAGAAGAAGAAGAAGAAGAAGAAGAAGAAGAAAAGCATTGATATATTGAGAGAAGTATATTTAAAGAATGTATATTATATCTAAGAGTTTGAAAGTGGCTGATAATGGGAGAAAGTAACAATAAATATCTTTTTTATGAGTAAATGGAAATAATTTGTGTTTGAAGTAATAATAAGTGAAGTATTAGATTTGTTGATTCTTGCCAATTTCGTGATTTGGACACTTTTTGAATAACTCCTTGAATCTATCCCATGCCTCGTGATAGATTTTTCATCAAATTGTTGAAAGGTAGAAGTTTTCAGCTTCATTGTAGAAACTTCGGCTAGTGAAAAATATTTTAGGGTATGTTTGATAGGAGGGATNTCCAACAACAAAAATGATCAATCTTTCCTGTTATGTGGCCTTTTTAGAAATGTATTTCACCTTAATTTTTTGAACAATACAAGTTTAAGTTGGAGTACAAAACTTAGGGTATGTTTGATAAGAAGGATTTTCCATGAAATTGGAAATGGAATTCCATCTTTGTCCAAAAATGAGTGTTTGATTTGCTAAATTTTCTAGGCAATATATTTTCTTACTTTGGTCCACATGCTCACCAATTCAAGGATTTTGAGGAAAATGAATTCCAACCAATTTGGTGGAAATTAATTTTCCAGTTTACTTACCCCTTTTTTTTTTTTGGCAATGACACCAAATTTTATAACCAATTGTAAAAAAAAATTTATATTTAATGGATAATTTTCATGTAAAACAAAGCCAAACGAATGATATTCGGTACGATAAATTTTTTTTAAAAAAATTATTTTTTATTTTTTTGGCAATTGGAACAAATTGTAAACTCAATGGTAGAAAAAATTATCACAAAAAAATTATTTTTTATTTTTTATTTTTTTGGCAATTGGAACAAATTGTAAACTCAATGGTAAAAAAAATTATCACTTTCATGAACAATTATCATTAAAAATAAAATCAAATGGACACCAAATTTTTATTTTTTTGTCAACTAACGGTCAAAATAATGATTTTTGTCAATTTAAACTCCAAGTGCGAGTTTTTTGAAGGTTTGATACCGTAGGTAGTACAAATGAAAGGTTTGGATAAAGTCTACAACTAAATGAATGGTTTGGTACTGTGACTGCAATTTTTCCTAAAATAAGTGGTTTTACGTCCATTGAGGACTTGAACGCTAGAATTTAAAATGTTGAGGATCCAGGTGCTCTATTTATTAAGTTAGGGACTTATGTCCAACACTTGTCAAAAGATGAGGACCCCATGCCACGTGGAAATGTTGAATTTTCCTGGGCCAGAGCAAAGTCGCAAACTCCAGCCCTAAGCGATTTTGAGAAAAAAATTGAGTTGAACAAGAGAGTCGCCTGCTTTTGTTTACGCGTTTTGTTCTTTGTCTTCCTCTATGAATCCGTCAATGTTGTCTCTTCTATCTAATTATTTTTGTCTGAATAATAATAATGAAGCTTCCTCATCATGCTCGTTCAAAGGACCCTTCTCACAAGGGTCATTCCAATTCCAACGTTCATTTAAATCTTAACAACTGGGTTTAGAAAAAAAATTTCCTCACATCTAAGAGAATGAATCAATGGGTGCCTGTTCTTGTGATTATTATCTTCATTTCGTGTATACCAATCAAACACAATTAATTTTTCATGGACAATTTTCATAAAAAATAAAGTCAAAACGTATACCAAACTTTCAACATTTTCCAGGTGGAAAATTATACCAATTAACTACAATTAATTATAATTCTCAGTAAAACAATTTTTAGGCAATTCAATTCCCTAAAATTCATTTTCTTTTCACCAATTTTCCATCTTTGCAATCAAACGGACCTTTATTGTAAAACTTTCTTGCCAAGTCATACCAAGTAGTGATACTAGCATGTGGTATAGAATCCAGCAATTCTACAGCGCTATCGCTTAATAGTATCTTACCTTACCACTTGAAATTTAAATTTTTGGCACTTTGTAGAAATCGAGAAATATAGATATTCGTATCTTCATGTGTTTTCCCATATAACTGAAGATTGTTGTTGAAAAGTGTTAGAATCCTTACAAGAATTATATATGCTTTCATTTCATTTGTTAGGAATAGAAGACGATACTATGTGGCACAATATGAAGTAGTAATCACAATACAAGAAATTTGGCAGAGGAATGGAGAATTCAACATAATATAGAGAAAGAATACAATAAATATTGTGTTTCTAACTTGTTCTAACCATGAAGAAGAGCCAACTATACATAGGGGTACATGTCAAACCCCAATAATAGTTCTAAAGATAGAAATAACATCAAGAATCTTGTGGAATAAAGAAAACATATTTGGACCGGACAAGAGCGGTGCTCGAGCACCAGGCTCGCAGTAAGCAAGTGGCAATGCGCCACTTGAGCACCAGTGGACGATAGGCGAGAGTTAGTTCTCTGCAGAATAATTCGTCATGTCGCTCGAGCAGTAAGCTAGCGACTAACTAGTGATGTGGCGTCTTTTTCTCCTTGGTCCATACTTTGACCTCTTCAAAATCCAATTCAACAAATCCGCAAATACCTAATGAAATTTGAGTCAAACTTTAACAAATCTCTACCTTGAGTTGAATTCCGATGCAATGAGGACACAATTCCGTCTTTAATAAGAGTGATACGTAATTCTTAAAAAAATTCTTAGCTTCTAACAAAGTGGTATCAGAGCCAAGTTTCAATAGTTTCTGGGAGAGCTAGTTTGGTTTCGTAGTAGAGTGAGATTTGATCAACTTAGATTGTGGTTTGATTTTCGGCATGGCAAGTGTGAAGTTTGATATTCAACTTTTGGATCACAACAAGATTTTTGTCATGGCAAATGTTTTGTTTGGACGTTGGAGGAGGAGCTACGTAAAGATCAAAAGGGACAGAGAAGACATTTATATCTATTGCTTGGTTCCACAGAATCTTTGAATATTAATCCACAGAAGTGGATTTTGAGTTTGGTTCAGTACCGTTAAAGTTTGATTTAGGATTCATATTAAAGAGTACATCTCAGTCGAGTTCAGATTTTATTTACTTTTATTAAGATCCACTATAAATTTGAATTTTATGTGAACCAAGCAGGTATTATCTTCTAATATGGATTTATGGTGGACGTGTCACGTCACTCTTATCTCCACGACTTTAGGTAATGCATGATTGCCAAATTTTCAGTGGTACATGAAATGAGATTTTTTTGGTTGCCCTTTCACTTTCTTGACCATCCCTTTTGTATTTTACAGTACATCTTTAAAAAACCAAAAAGAAAACAACTTGCTTTATGCATGTCATTGATTAAATATATCAGATTAATATTGTGTTTGATCAACATTATTTTGTAAGAATGTATTTTCTGCTTTAACTTACTTTCAGAAAATAATTCGTCGAGTAAATTTTTATTTGTCTCATTTAGACTAGTAAAGTTCAATTATGTTTGAGCCACATTATTTTGGAAGAATGTATTTTGAAATAGTAGATTAATAGAAAATGTATTGTTGAAAAAGAAGGAAAAGTTATTGATGTTATATAAAATATTATTTAATCGAAAAATGTGTAGTTAAAAAAGAGTAGAAAAATGAGAATGAAATAAATAATGTGGCTCAAATGGGGCTTAAATATATCACATTGGAAGAAGTTAAAGTATTCATTAGGACAACGCTGGTATAACAAGATCACGAAAAGTTGATCCAATTACAACTATGTGATGATTTATAAAACCAGCCAAATATATGTCACCACGCGCTTCTGTTAGAAAGTGATAGCTTGAGTGGTGTGGACAAAATTTTATCAAACTTCCTATTATTGCAAATATAGATGTCCAAGATTATAATTTTTGAAATATTATCCTTCAAGTGAATGGAGAAGGGAACAAAAAGGAAGAATCAAGAACACCAAAATATGATAGAATGGCTCAAACACGAGATCGTTGTCTTCAAACAATATATGTCCCCTTTAAGATTTAATTGGTGCTTAAAGAGACTTTTGGCAAATGGTTTGTAAGATTAATCAAGCCTTAAAAAGGAATAAACACTTAAGCACTTGTGATTTTCTTCCAAAACTTGAATAACACAAAGGGATTTTGAATATGTAAGAGAATAATCATAGTTTCTTTGTAATATGGAATGCATATTGTTTTAATTATATTGAATGGGTTTAAAAATGAAAAATTATCATCTGTTTATAGTTTTTTTATCAACACATCACGAAATAGTTCCAATTCTTCATGAAAAGTTGAAAACTTTCCACCAAAAGTCACCAGAATTTAAATTCGGAAACCAGCCTTAACAGCCGTTTCCAAGCCCATGCAGCCACATGGGCATTTTCAATGTGGTCGCATGGTTAAGGCTTTTAAGCCTCGGCTCCTACAAATGGGTGCCATGTGACTGCATGGCCTCTAAGCCCATGTGGTCGCATGGGCAAACACAAGGCCCCATCCATTTCATTCCATAATTTCGGCCCACTTATGACCCATGTCATATTGAACAAATATCAACATATAGTATAATTTTTTTTTTTTCCATCTTTTCTACGGAAGACTTGAAAATTGGAACTTGCCGTATTTTAAATATTGACTTTCACCATTTAAAGAAACTCATTCATAAGTTACACTTATATTAAACTAGAAAACAAAAAATCAAGTACAATTCAAAAGTAGAAAAACAAAATTCGAACTTAGGAGCGGTATAAGACTTTACCTCTAACCAATTAAGTTACAAATTCAAAAAGAATAACCAATATATGGGTCGGTGTTAACCGTAAGAAAAACTAAGCCCCTTTGGTGCAATTAAAAATCAGATTTTTAATAGATTTTGACTATTGATGAAATGTGTGGTTAAAAAGTCGATAAAAGTTGGAGATCTCATAAAATATATGGTTCAAATTAATTTTTAATTTTGACCTAAATTTTTAACAAAATTTTAAACCACACCAAACATGGGCTAAATCTATATCTCATTTGTCATTTTCTGTTTCATGACACCATTCGCCTCGTTATAAGAATTGTACGCTCCTCGCAGTTGTCTTTGCTACCTTCTTCGGAGTAGGTCAAGTCTGGTCAAAACCTAGTTTTTGAAATGTCACGGCCCTCATCTACTTCACTGTGTATATTCGAATGCATATCTTTACCTATTGAAGGTCCCGTGCCAATGGAACAAAGTTGGCGGGTAAAGGTCGCCGCCTCACTTGAATTGGCAGGCCTATTATCTTTGCCGCTCACTGTGCCATTGTCTAATCTCATGTTGGTCAGGCCTTATTGAATCTGCAATTGAATTGCCATTCACCAGACTAGTAATTTCTCATTCATTCTCACAAGATGTTGAATTACCAGAGGCGGAAGGCACTTCGTGTACCATCTCCTCTGTTGCAAATTCTATTTGTTAACTGTCTGCGAGTACGAGTCGCTGATCCCATCTACACATCAACCTTAGAATCATCCTCATTTTCGTGGTTTGTTATTTATGTAGTTAAATTTCATTTGAAACTTTATAAAAACAGGTTGAAATGTAATAATATACCATAATATATTTAGAAAGCGTGTCTAGGAAAGCCATGAAATTCATTGTCCTAAAGTGGTCTCAGCACCTTTTTTTAGCATGCTAATAGCGTAGCAACTTCAAGATAAAATCATGGTCAGCTTGATAAATGTATTTTACAAGTTTATTTAGGCTCTTAAATTTAGTTAATATTGATTATTTGGATGAATTTCTATTCAAAATGGTATATCTTGTTTTACTTAGATAAAAACTCCAATTTGGCGTTTAATCAAGTAAGCGGAAAAGTTTTGATGTTGGAACTTAAAGAATGAAATTCCAGAGTTACCGAGAAGTTTGGACCTAATTGGAGGCTTTGAAAGTTCAAATTACAAGTTGAATGTACCAAATTTTACTTTTAGAGAAGTTTGGGGACCAACTTGAATATTCTTAACACATTGGGTCAAATTTGAGGTAATTATAAATCGTAGGACTTAATTTAGTTGATATGCAGATGTAGACCAAAGCTGTATAAAAACATGAGATGAGGGGCTGAATTAGAGTCATTTAACAATTGAAGGACTTTGCTCTACAATTTTTGGCACCCGGGGTGCATGTGGGCTGTCCGTGGGCAAAAATTGCAGGCCGTCTACTCTGCAGGAATTTGATTGGACAACTTACAAAAGTGCCTTTTAAAAAAATCATATGATAAATATTTTGGTTATTCAAAAATATTGTGTGAATAAGTGTTACTTTTTAAGTTAAGTGCTATTTTTTATTGATGACAGAAATTCAAAAAAAGTGATAAGTTCAAAAAAGTAACAAAGTATCAATCAAAACCTCGGAATCAATTCAATAAAATGACAAAAACTAAAAAAAGTGAAAAACATTTAAAAAAAATTGATATATTTGATTTACTTGGGACGATTTCGGGCTAGATTCACTTACCGAATTTGAGCGGCTCCATGTCACAGCCGTATAGCTTGTAACAACTCAACACACCTTCAATCGAGAACTTTTCCTTCCACCAAAAAAGAGAAAAGTGTCTCTTTTCTTGTAACGAAAGTAACAAACAATAAAAAAGTAATAGAAGATTATAAAAAAAAAATGATATTTGTCACTGAAAGTAATATAAATTAAAAACAAAAAAAAAGTAACAGAAAATAAAAAAAAATGTGACAAACACTTACAAAAGTGACAGAAACTCAAAAAAAGTGACAACGCTAAAAGAAGTTACAAAACATCAATCAAAACCTTAAAATCGGTTCAATAAAATGGCATAAATTTAAAAAATGACAAAAACTCAAAAAAGGTACACACACACTTTTTATAGGTTCTTTCTCATTCCTTCTTTTAATTTATGATATTGATTCTTGACAACTCTGCTTCATGTTCTTGATGCTTAGAGTGAGAGACTTAAAAAAAAAAGTCACATAGCTTGCGAGTTCTATTCAAATCATCTATTATTGAACACTTTCCATTGGCATTTACATGTCCTTGCTTCAGCACAACGTCATCTTTAATATCCTCAACAAGACTACACTTACGCATAGAACAAGCAACAATTTAAATTCATTAATCTCCGGTTGCATCTTGACTCTTAGCTTCTTCGTAATGTTTTGAAGACGTGTCAAGTGCTTTTCGGTATACTATCTCAAAAGAGATGAAGATATCACCACCACATTGAAGACAAGAGTAAGTATTATAAGGTCATTTCTGCCTACTGCCCTTCTAATGGAGCCGTACGTAGAATTTATTGCTCATACTATGAACTTTCAATTATTATGTTTTTTGGGCTTTACTCTGACCAAGGGCTCTTCTGAAGAGATACAGAAGTTGCAACTCTATTTTCAATCAAAATATGATTATACACTTGAATATTCAAAAGACTTGATTCGGAGCAAATCTATATACATAATTTTCAGAACAAAATACGGAAAAGATATTCGACTAATGCAAACACATCAGAGATGAACATAAAGTCCAAGTACCCATCATAGGAACATCAAATGTGCAATTAAATAGTTGAAGAATTGGACAAAAATTCAGGTGGAACAAAGTGAACCAGGAATTGGGAATATGAATCAACAAAGATGTATTTGGATTTATGAAATTGTACTTTTCTAGCATTATAAGAATATTATTCATCTACTTTGAATGTGAAGAACCTATAATTAAATATCGCAAATCTCATTTTTATTGTTCGTGCTTCAAATCAATTTTCATTCCAATTGATAAACATCTAATCAATACATGAAAGCAACAAATAATTTGCACGTGCCAACCAAACAATAGTTTAGATTCATCAAGTTTTACAATTGCTGTTGTAAAGCTTGTTGTATTCATCGAGCTCCTTGTAATATACGTCTCACACACACTTTACACATCCGCTGCCATAATAGTCCCTCGACAATGGTTTTTCCGGCAGCAATGACGGCAGAATATTTGATTTTGACATTGAGTTTTCTAATCCCTTGTCCACCTCGTCTTTGCTTACCATATTGGGCTCTTGAATGTCCTTATCGGCCACTGCACTTGTTTTCAATTAAGGTGAAAATATGGATAACACAGAAGGGTTTCTGGTAATTGAATATGAATGAATATGGAGATGTGACGAAAACTAAAGTTAAGCGTATTAATTACGGTTATGTGAGGTTCAATTTATTTTAAATTATTATTCGAATATTTTCCATTTTTAGAGTATTTGGCCTAATTTCCTCAATTTGATTTTGTCTATCACAGCTAGGAGCCCCTAATCCCAGTTTCCAACAACGTTTTAAAAACTTAATTTGTCTGGATTTTGTACATTCCTAGCACGGTTTTGAGAATCTTTTAGGCTTATAAATTAGTAAACCATCATAATATATCCTCTAAAACATATAACACCTCATAACATCATATATCATGATGTAACAATTCTTGAGAGCAAAAAATACAAGAAATTCTTCAAGACCTAGCTGAATTGAAAGAGGAAGAAGGTCCTTCCACAATCATTGAAAAGATTCAAGATTAAGGGTTGTACTGAGAAAAATATTAAAGCACACCCATTGAAAATGAAACTACAAGCCGATCCCCTATTTACAAGCGAAAACTAAAAATATGCAAGGATAATGAAAGCTCGGATGAAAGAGAAGCGAGTCATTCCCCTCGAATTCTTTGTTGGCAAAAACTGTTATTAATGCACATGTAAAGTATGTATTTATAGCATGAATAAAAAACCAATGAATATAAGATACAGACTACACGTTAATACATACCAGATTAGTTATCAACCTGCCACTGAGCGACCCCCACCTGTTACTTTGTAGAATGGCCTATTTTCCCAAAAGACTCAAAGGAAATCTATAAATACTACTGCCTCAGATTAGGAAGGCGTGTAATTCAAATATTTCCCTCCGAAATAGTCATTTTCCTTATTGTTGTCGTTTGAGCACCGAAGTCATATAGTTTAGGAGGAGAAAATCCTGGATAGGTGAGAGGAATTTGTTGATTATAATTTTTATAGGTAACAAAATTACGCCGTCTATTGGAAACTAAGCAAAGAAAAACAAGAATTTATCCATTAGAATTAAGAATTCACTGAAATATGCAAAAAATAAAGTAAAATAAGCCAAGCAGAAGTCAATTTGAAGGAGATTAAGGTGATGGAGGTTGGGAATAAAAAGACCAGTTGTGATCTAGTTAGCGCAAGTGCATGTTCAAAGCGGCGACAAAAGGATACTACATTGTGGTTGCGAGATGATATGTCATCTACTCAATGTTGGTGTCTATGGAAAGGAGAAGTGGTAAACCATATAGAAAATGGTTGAAGACCTCAAAGCGCTAACGGGGAACGTGATGTTCTAATCACGAAAATAAGGAACCAAAAAGGTAAACTTACTAGACGAGGTATAGTTTCGAAACCTTCAAGAAGACAGGTAATCCACAATTTCTAACCTTTTCAATTAAATCTATATAACCTAAAAGTGAAATTTCAGGTCATGGAGATGAAATAATAGTTATCTAGGCAATAATAGTTGGAAAATGTTTTCACCATATGCTCATAGGAAATGGAAGTAGAGTGAACGTTTTGTATGAATAAGCTTTTGATCTTATGTAGAAACATAATCCCTGAAATCCTACGCTTTAGCTTCATCACTTTACCGAAGATGGTCCAGTCTCTCATGGACAGGTCACTCTGTTAGTGAAAATAGGATATGAACTCAGGCATATTAGGGATATATAGATTTCGACATCATAAAAAAATTCGCATATCACGAAGTCCTTAGACAACCTACCAAGAAACTGGAGAACATAATCATTTCTCCCCATCAATTGTATTTGAGGTTTTCTACAAATAAAGGTGTAGTGTCCTTAAAATGTAATCAAGGAGCCATGTATAACAATCATGAAAATAACGTAAGAGGAAGTGCCATAGGAGTTCATAAGAGGGATATAATTGCTATAGTCAAAATGAGTAATCCCCGTAAAGAAACTTTAAATCGATTACTCAATTGTTCCTCTCATAATTGACTCTAAGTCAAAGGCTGTTGCGGTAAAAAAAACTAGAAAGTCTCTATGTTAGTTCAAAAAATACAATTAATGTTCTGAAAATTGGTTAGGAATTGGGAGAACTTATGAAAGGATTGCTAAAAAGCTTCTTGATAGTGAACATAGATGTGTTCACTTAGAAGCATTCTAATATGTTGGGAATGGATTCCAAGTTGGTGTGTCATGCCTTGAAATTTGATCCTAAGTTAAAACTTAAAATGCAAAGGAAGTGGCCAATGAGCACTAAGAAGTATGAAGCATAAAAAATAAGGTAGAGAGATTGTAAGAAAATGGCTTTCTCCGTGAGGCTCAGTATGTAACCCAGTATTGTACTAGAGAGCAACGGAAAAAGGCGAACGTACCAAAATTTTACTAATTAATAAGGCCTGTCCCAAGGATGGCTTCTCGTTCCTTAAAATTGTTCAATTATGGATGCAACTGTGGAAGATGAACTGCTAACTTTTTTCGATGCATATTCGAGATATAATCAAATCCTCATGTATTGAACAAATGAGGGACATATTGCCTTTGTAATACATCAAGGATTATATTGCTATAATGTAATGCCATTTGAGCTAAAGAATGCTGGGCCACTTATCAAATGCTAGTAAATAGAATATTTGCGAACTACTTAGGAAAAATGATGAAAGTATACATCTATGACATACTCGTCAAAAGCCTCCGAACTGAATGCCACTTAAAACATTTGGAAGTAGCCTTCAACATATTACGAAAATATAGAATGATGCTCAATCTGTTAAAATGTGCCTTTGGAGTCAAATCTAAGAATTCTTAGGATGTATAGCGAGGTATCGAAGCGAATCCCGACAAAATTCAAGCTCCTACTAAAATGTGATCCCCAAAAAGGCCAAAGGAAGTACAAAGCTTAAAGAAAGGATCACTGCTTTGAGGAGGTTTTTATCACAAGCAATATATAATTTTTTCCCTTTCTTTCAAGTATTGAAAGGAGTAAAAAGCTCGAATGGGATAGTGAATGCAAGCAGTCGTTTCAGGCTTTCAAAGAGCATCAATGAAAAGCATTATTATTCGCTAAACCTATGAAAGGAGAAAAGTTACTACTATATTTAGCAGTTTCTAAAAGTTCTGTCCTTACCTTAGTCGTAACGGTTACAAATTTATTATATAAGTAAAGCTCTAGAAGAAGTGGAAGCAAAATATCTAGATATAAAAAAGGCGATCTTGCCTTAGTCGCAGCATCACGAAAATTGCGATCATACGTGGAGAGTCACAATAACAAAGTACTAACCAATTTTTCACTTAAGCAAGTACTACAAAAACCTGATGCGCCAGGAAGGCTAATAAAACGGGCAATAGAATTGGAACAATTCGAGATAAGTTTTAAGGGGCGATCCGCAATCAAAGTACAAACTTTAATAGATTTTATTGCGGATCTGTTGGATGTTCTCATTCCCAAAGAAGAGCCTGAATATGAAATATGGAAATTATTTGTAGATGGACGTCAGAGACACTAGTGCTCGAGCTAGCATATTCCTGACAAGCCCAGAAGGGTACAAATTGAATTGCACATTAAGGTTCACATTAAATCAACAAATAATGTGGTTGAATATGAAGCTTTATTGTTCAGCTTATGATTGGCAAAAGAAATTTAGGCTCGAAGTATAGAAGTAAAAGTTATTCACAATTAGTGCTAAATCAAGTGAGCAGAAAGTTCTCGGCCAAAAAAATATTATGGCTGCCTATCTCGTAGAGGTTACGAAGTCATCTTAGTACTTTAGTAAATTTGAGATCTCTCAAATCTTTAGAGAGTAAAACAAATATGCAAATGCATTGTCAAAACTAGTGAGCACAAATGATATAGATTTGTTCAAAATGGTACCCGTAGAATTGTTGCCAAAACCATCAATTAACCAAAAAGGGAAAAAAAAACTCTATGGATATAGGATAAACCCTCATGGATGCAAGAGATCATATCCTATCTAAAAATGGCATGCTCTCCACAGATAAAAGAAAGCAATACAAAAATTGCTGATAAGAGCTACGAGATATATACACTAGATGGTGATATCTTATTCATGCAAGGTTATAATATTCATCCGCTTAGATGCATAAATGAGGATGAGGCTACATATGTAATGAAAGAGATATATGAGGGCTATGAAAATCATGCCAATGGACCCTGAGGCAACATATGTAATGAAAGAGATATATGAGGGCTGCGAAAATCACGCCAGTGAGCCCTCCACAAAGGCATTGAAATAAGGATATTATTATGAGTTTTGTAGAAAGTGTGAAAAATGTTAAAAGTTCGAATCCATATCGCAACAACTAGTAGAGAAGCTGGTAACCAACAGTAGCACTTGACCCTTCGTTGTACCATTGCCGATAGGGAGATCAAATATGAGATTCATAATCATAGCAGTAAGTTAATTCACTAAGTGGGTAGAAGTGGAACCACTCATAAATATCACTGAGGTTAATACTTTCAAATTCACATGAAAAAATATAATCTATTAGTTCGGAGTATTGAATTCTATAATCTCAAATAGTGTACATTATTCCAATGGTATTGAATTCTATAATCTCAAATAATGTACGCTATTCCAATGGAAATAGTTGAAAGCAATGTACGGCTAATTGGGGATACATAGGCACTTCTTAGCTCCATATTACCCTCAAGCTAACGAACAAATAAATTTAGTAAATAAGACACTAAAAAGCATCTTAAAAAAGAAGTTGGATACAACGAAGGGGTTATAAGCTGATGAACTATCGTAAATTTTATAGTCTTATCTCACCACAAAGAAAATGGCTACTAGAGAACCTTTTCTCATTAACTTATAGGATGGAAGATATGGTTTCAGTCAAAATCAGTGTAAGTTCAACAAGGAGAATAAGATATGACGAACTAAATAAAGAAGATATAAATGCTAATCTAGGCCTTATAGAGGAAACAAGAGGACTCTCATATTAAGCTCATCAAATACCAGAAAAAGATGGAAAGATATTTCTATTCCAAGGTTAGCAAGAAAAGCTTCAAAGTAAGGGACATGGTGCTAAAGAAAGTATTTGTCATAGACAAAGAGATGAGCTCCAGTTCTCTAGGTCCAAAATGGATAGGACCATATCCACTCTTCAAAGTTATTGTATCAAGAACATATAAGCTTGCATTAGAGGATGGAGAACCACTTAAACATCCTTGAAATGGCATGTACCGAAAGCGTATTGACAATGAAATGCCAACTTAATAAAATTGGCTGATTATGTCAATTCTTTCTGTATGAACTCAACAAAGTTGTTTGATTAGTTAAATTCTTACTGTGTTCTCAAACGGACAAAATATAATAAAAAATATAAACTTCTCATTAATATAAAGAAATGTTGTAAGGAAAATATATTTACGAACTAACTCTAGCATATACTAGATAACCAAGCTAGAAGGCATGTTTTGCAAACTAATCTACTCGACTCATCCATTGTTCCTAACTTTGAGGATCGCTTGAGCCAAAGGAGGAGGGGCAGACCAAAAGTATTTTGGTGGAATCAAGTTTGGTGAAATGGAATGTGATTGCTTGATAGCTTATGGTACAACAGCAATTTCGATCCACCACATTTCCAACATAAGAAATCTTCCTTAGATGCACATATGTGGAAGATGCAAAAAACACAGCAAATTTTGACAGCTTCTAAATCATTCTCTCTATTTCTAAATCATATGCACTAACATCAGAGTCACAGATGTTTGACCATAGCATGGCAGGAGGTAAACTAGGTTATTCCCAGTAACTCGCTCGAGTATATGAGATGGTGACATGAGAGCTAAAGAGGATTTATCATAGAAATACAGTGGAATCAGTAATTGAAATGAAAGATCATTAAAAATGTTTAAAATGATTCTCAGAGAAGAAAACAATCTCTCCCCAGAATGAGCAACTAGGAGAATACAAGAATACATTGCTTGTAGTAGAAAAGAATATGAGCAATTGATAGCACGACGTATGTATAGTTTTCAGAAACACATCCTTGCCATTGAATCCCAAAACACTCAGTATTAGCTATTAAAAAAATTAATCAAAAAATCACAACCGTCGAATATTAAAATTCATACTAGCAAAAAACTCGAAGCAAACATGAATAACATGCACATTAATGGAGCAAGTCAAATGGACGCTTCTAATCACGTGTTAAGAAAAGATTAAAAACGTTCCATCTAAACTGACATTAATACACATTAAATGTATAAAAAAATTATATAGAACATAACTTCAAGTTCGTAGCCTAAATATAAATAATTACGCTCAAACTTAGGGGATTGTTAATTGAGAGAAAAAAATATTGAGACACACTTGCTGAAAAGAACTTGTGAGTCGACCCCATTTTTATAGGCGAAAACTGAAAATACTCGTGGATAATGAAAGCTTGTGGGAAAGAAAGGCGAGCCATTCCCCTAGAATTCCAAGTTGACAAAAATCTTTATATTAATGTACATGTAAAGTATGTACTTAGAATATCTCCAAAAGATTCTTTATTTATTATAAGAATATCTTATGTATTATAAAGAGAGCACCAGTAAACATAGAGAGACAAAAATTTAGTTCGCTCCAACAATGCTTTCTATGTTGGTTTTTCATTTTGCTTTTCTCAAGAAATATTTATTGAATTCTTTTATATTTTATTTAACATAATTTTTTTTATGTCAATGATAAATTAATTTAAATGTATTTTGAATAATGTTTTGTGTATCAGTGACAAATTAATTTAAATGTGTATGACTAATTAATTTATATGTAAATTATTAAATGTGATAATTGTACATTATAAATAGTGAGTGAGTTTGACTCTTTAAATTTGGAGAGTTAAACCTACTCTTTATTTTTAAAAAGTTAAAATTGAGTCTCTTGTAGCTTACTTTTAAGAATTAACTCTTTGTAATAGAGAGTATTTTGTATATAGAGAGTATCTTTGAGATACTCTTAAAGCATGACTTCAAAACTAATGAATATAAGACACGAATTATACGTAAATACACAACATAATCAGCTATCTACTCGTCACTGAGTGACCGCCATTTGTTACTTTCTAGACTGACCCAATTGTCCCCAAAGCCTCAAAGAAAATCTATAAATACTTCCCGTCTAAGAGGAGGAAGACATACTCTTAAATTATTTCCCTTCCAAATATCCATTTTCTCTTTTGCTCCTCTTTGAGCATCAAAATCAGAGAGTTTGGGAAGAGAAAATCCTAACTAAGTAAAAGTAATTTGTTGATTGTAATTTTATATTCAACGTGTACTCAAATTTTCTTCTAAATTATACAGCTTATGTATTCATCTTCAACTACAACAAAAATGACATTTTTGCAACACACAAAAGACAATATTTGTTAATTGAGTGTTGCTAAAGGGATGTATCGCAACATTCTAATAATTGAATGTTGCCATTGATTAATATAATTGAGATTTGACAACATTTTTTAAATAAATGTTGCTAATGTCATTTTTTGCAATGTTCATTGAATGTTACGAAAAGTTTTATTTTCTACAATGTTTATTGACTCTTGTTAAAAGCAACGTTTAATACCTATTGTTGAAACTAGACTTTTGCAATGTTCACCGAGTGTCGCGAAATGATCAAATGAAACTATTCATATAAAGTCTTCTGCAATGTTCATTAAGTGTATGTTTGATAACTTTTATTTTCCATGGATTTATGGTTGTTTGATGGAAAAATTTGCCATGGAAAACAATTTCCACCAACCCTCCACACATGCACCAACTCCACCAAATTAAGGAAATCATTTTCCCAACATTTAGGTGGGAAAATGGTTTCTAGGTTTGCTGATTTTATTTATTTATTTATTTTTGACAATTGAACAAATTTTATAACAAATTGTAAAAAAAAAAATATTTTAATGGATAATTTGCATGTAAAACAAAGTCAAAAAAACACTAAACTTTGATTAAAAAATGATTTCTTGAAAATATATTTTTTTGTTTTTGTTTTTTTACTTTTTGGCAATGGAAACAAATTTTATAACTAGTTGTGGAAAAAATTATCATGGACAATTTCCATGTAAAACAAAACCAAACGAACATAAAAAGATTCAAAATATTAAAATTTTTCGGGTGGAAAATTATATCAATCAAACACACTTCATTAACAATTCTCTGGAAAATAAGTTTTAGGCAATTATTTTCTCTGAAATTTATTTTATTTCCACTCATTTTCCATCTTTACAATCAAATGGACCCTAAATGTTGCAAAGCATTTAAGCCTCCGTTTGTTTCTCATTTTTCATCCATAAAAAAGAAAAATATGATCGTTATCCATCACATTAAGCCATCAATTTTAAATTTATATCTCTTATGTGAGACCCAATAACGGCTATATTTTTCATTCTCATTCTACAATAATGAGAAATAAACGGACCCTTAATTTTTCGCAACATTGGTTGACCGTTGCATAAAGGACCACATTATACAAAAACAAGGACCATTAGCCCAATTTCATATTAAAAGCCCTATTTCTAACCTATAATATATAACTTACTTTTGAATTCCGATCCCATAGATTTGAACTCCGATGACGATCGGTCTGTGACGGCGGACTCTCAATGACGAACAGTGCCAAGCTGATGCCACCGAAGCCCTCTCCGCTGCCGCCTATCCTGCCCCTCAGGATACAGATCATCTCTGTCATTTCCCCCCAAATTTTTAATGGCAGAGCATTTGACATCGATAGTTGGGATGGCGAAGGATCGAGTTAACTGCCCGTTCTACTTCAACCGTGTCCATCGATCCCAAAGAGATAGAGGAACATTTTGAGGTAAAGCCAGTTTTCGGAGAAAGATTAGTTTTAGAGATTCCTATTTTTGTTTTAATTGATGTTATTAATATGTTGCGGAAACGATTTACTGTAATTAAGCTATGGTAGAGGGTTATTAGTTGATAGTAGTGATTTTGATGAAGTTTAACTTAATATGGGTGTGTGTTTTTTTAGTCGAATATGAGGTTGAACAGGGTTTCTTTGTATTTTTTACGAAGGGTTATTTACTGTTTTTAACTCAAGTTTTGTTGTAGGATTATTTTCTTTGGTTGACTAAAGTTGTTTTTCGGATCTAGTTGTCACATTAGATTTTTTCCCCTGTAATGGGATGATTAAATTTGAGAAATCTAAATTTACATTTGGTTTTTAATTTCTATTGAGGATTACTGGGTCACTGTATCTTTTCTTCATTTTCTATGACCTTTCTCGTTTGCTTTTCTGGCAATTTAAGATTCAAACTGGTCTCACAGTTTATTTCATGATGATGATTTATCCTATGAGATTATATGGGTGTTGTATCTGCTCATGATATCTTTCTATGGATGGTGCATTGTGGGATTTAATGGCATGGTTATTTTCTTTCTGTTGATGTTGTAGGATTTTTATGAAGACTTGTTTGAGGAGCTCAACAAGTATGGAGAGATGGAAAGCTTGAACATTTGTGACAATTTGGCTGACCACATGGCAAGTTCCCTTGACTCATTCATGTGGTATTCTATTGGCATTTTCACTCTTCTTGCTTTTTGATCATATTAACATTCATATCCTGTATTTTGGCATGTTGGCAATGTTAAAGCTCAGTTCAGAGAGGAAGAGCATACTCATATCCTGTACTTCTGAAATATTAAACACTCCTTTATGTTTGTATCAGGTATGTGGTTTTCTAGCATTATATTATCGCCAACAGGGTTTTAGCTTTGTCTCTCTCACAATTCCTTGGATAAAACACTGTAGTTAAGGGAATTTGCTGAAGAAACTAGGTTGGTAACACTTAGCTACCACTGGGTCATAAGCTACTTATATAGTAAAAGGAACTAAACAAGAAGATACTACCTCTTCATTGTCCGAGACTGTCCATGTGCACGCATAAAGGTTAAAGAAAAAGGGGAACACCTTTGCTTCTGTGGTTGGGACAAGCAAACTGTTGCGAAACAAACAAGATACCAGAATCGTTATGATACCACTTGTTGTGTTAATTATGTCCAAAATTTCTGGTACCAGTTGTTCTGAATTTAAGGATCACGTATCGTTCGATACCACTTGATATAAAACCAACCACCGAATTGAGATGTTGAAGTTATATGTCACAATAATGAAGTATTTGATTACAAGTAAAAGAATAAAAGAAGACAAGAAATATGACAGAGGAATTAGGAGATTTTATTGACTCACGAACAATGATAGAGAAATATACAATTGATTCTAAAAGCTAGTAATCACTTTTCTCAGTCTATTCTCACTTCATAAAATCTTTGTAAAGTTGTTGATAAAGTACGACGTAAAAAAATCGAGTCCAAAACAAAAAATGAGAGAAACACAAAAATCTCAGAACAGACAGATGGTGCCACCTCTCGGTGCCTCGGCGCCCAGGGAAGAAAAACGAACAGTGACTCGGGCTTTTTATCCTTTTTTTTTCAACTTGTTTTCTCCATCCTGAACTCTTTTTCAAATCTAATACTAATTTTCAACTCCCAATGGCTTCCAAAATAGAATTTCAACTTAATATAGGACTTCGATAGCATTCCAAATTGAATTCTTCTAGATGTGTATTTTAATTAGAATTCTTCAATTACTTCAACAAGGAATTCAGATCATACCCAAATTCTAACAATCTTCACATTGACACGAATTCTACTGCAACAAACAAAGCTCCAAAAAATTTTACACTTGGAGAAGTAAAATTTGTTTACGGGAATGAACTAACTCTTTAACAATAACCAAAACTAATTTATCCAACCAAGCACAAAATCCTCCACCACTTCCAATGAATCCAAACACTGCTCTATAGAATTATCTCAGATTTCCAAAAAATCATAATGATTTTAAAATTCACCAAATTGAGCTGTAACACACCCTAAAGCAGAATCTAACCCAAATACTTTTAAAGAAAGCTCATTGCTAGATTGTACACCATTTACTATGCTGAAAGTATGCTCAACGAAATCAGCATCTACATATCTTTTTCCACTTGGTTTATCCTTATCAATTGAATACAATGGCAACGCAGGTGATGGTGGCAAAGCGGCATTATCCATATTTTTCAATTGAACAGTATTTTTCAAATCCGACCATTTACGAGCTCGTAAAGGTATTGTACCAAACAAATTGTCCACCACAATACTGAACCCGTACTGATTGACTCTTCTGGATTCTGCACGACCCTGCAAGATGTATAACTGAGACATTTTTAGTCTATCCAATACATTTGGGCACCCTTACAAACCTTCAAAGCTATACCTCCACTAAAAAACTCATAACCCTTTGAATTAAGGATAGATAACGAGATGAGATTCTTCTTCAAATCTGGAACATGTCAAACTTGGCTAAGTATTCTAATTTCCCATCCAATAGCTTCAATCTGATCGTACCAATTCCAGTAACCCGACATGTGCGTTTCTCATAACTATGACACAATTGGAAACAGTTTCATATGTAGTAAACAAGTCCTTATTAGGACACATGAAACACACACGTTGTATCCAGAATTCAATCCTTCTCTGGTTTAGACTCGATGTCAGAATTAGCCAAGATATCTCCATCACGTATAATATTCTCCGCGAGGTCTGCTTCACCTGAAGTCTCTGATGCTTCACATATCGACTTGTAGCCAAATTTTTTTTATTCTGTAATTTGTAGCAATCATTCTTCATGTGCCCCATCTTCTTGCAGAAGTTACAAATCTGATTACTGAATTTAGATTTCGATATTCCCCTTCCTGAACCACCATGAGCAACAAGGCCCTCTCCATCTCTAGCTTTAGACACCAGATGCTTTATCTTCTCTTTTGAAAATAAAGCATTTTACACATCCTCTATGGTAAGAGTATCACGTTATACAAGATCGTATCTTTAAATGAATAAAACAAAGAGGGCAACAAACACAATATGATCAAGGTCAAATATTTTTCATCATACTTTACTTCCAAACTTTCCAAATCAGCGATAATCTCTTTGAATACAGCCAGGTGATCTTTCAATGATCCTCATTTTGCCATTCGATAAGAGTATAAACGCTGCTTGAAATGCAACTTGCTTGTAAGACTTTTAGTCATGCACAATTGCTCTAACTTCAACCATAAAGTAACTGCTGAACCCTCCTTCAAAACGTACTGAAAAATGATATTCGATAGATGAAGATGAATGTGGGAAACTGCTTTTTTATCCTTCTGTAATTTCTCCCCCGTAGTCAAAGTTTCAAGCATATTGTCAATTCCCAACAACGCATCATCCAAATCCTGTTGTGCGAGTATTGCACGCATCTTAACCTGCCATAGTGAAAATCTAGTGCTTTGATCCAAAAACGGAATGTCATACTTCATGGAAGTCATCACGAACAAATACCTCGAACAAATCAAACCTTGCGCTCTGCAGAACTGTTGAATCTTAGCTCTGATACCATTTTTTGCGAAACAAACAAAATACCAAAATCGCTATGATACCACTTGTTGTGTTAATTATGCCCATAATCTCTTATACCAATTGTTGGGAATTCAATGATCACGTATCGCTCGATACCACTTAATATGAAACCAACCACCTGACTGAAAAGAGCCTGTCTGACGGAAATACAGAAATCGTTACAAATTATATTAAAATACAGAAATAGTTACAAATTGTATTTTTGAGAAATACAAATAAATATGAATTTTCTTGTAATTGCAAATTGTAAAAAAAATTTTGATTGATGATCTGAATGTTTGAAGACGAAGAGCCACGTGGCTTGAATTCTAAACTTCAAGATTTGTTGATAATTTGATTTGTCGAGAAACTTGACTTGTTTGATGCTTGAATTTCGGAGCTTGGATTTGCACTTCGAAAGTTGGACTTGATTTTGATTTAATTCGAAGAAGACT
>CAIGRP010080547.1:0-11265 GCA_903798385.1 Fraxinus cuspidata | reverse complement strand
ATGGAGGGCCAACCTACTTTGTCCAAGGGAGACCATTAATGCTAAAATCCATGCCCCTTTTTTTTGAGTTTGATGACAAGGAAGTTAGTATATGATGCTAAACGTATAGGTTTGGTAAACCAAAAAAAATTATGCTTGTCTTACACCTTAGCCTTTAACTTCTGGTAGGTTAGTTGTCAATCTTTCCAAGGTTAAGAGCATGTATCGTTCTAGTACTGAATAGTAATAAAATTTAAACTCTTTATTTTTCTTAATACTGCTCGTTCAGTCCAACTTATTGAATGAATCACAGTAGTATGAATGAATTGGTAGTGAGTTGAAGTTCGATTTGATCCCCAAAGCGTCATCAGTTACTCTTCAATTACCTTGTTTTTTCTCAATGGGAGGACAAGAGGTGTAGCCTCAATTTTCAGATTCTACTCGCTCCTTCTCAAACACTTTAGTTGCTTGAAGTTGTTGGGAAAGGACGGATATGATCCTTACCCTATTTCTTCCTTCGCTTGTTCGGAATAGCTGGCCGAGAACCCATCTATTATCCCAATGGACCTTATGATATACGTAATGATACTCTTCCGCAATAAATCTGCGATGTCTATTGTAAATATTCATCCCTCAGGTGTCTATTCATCAAAGTCTAAATTCAAAAAATTCAACTCTTGTTTGATGGCCATTACAAAGAAAAATTGGGAGGAAATAATATTTTGAATAATGTTCTTTTAGAGAATGTGTGATTAAGAGATAGATAAAAATATTTACGTGCAAAATGTTTTATTGTGAGTGATAAAAATGAATGAAAAATAAAGAGAGTGAAATAGGAGCTTAAATTTATTTTATTCCAAATTCATTTTTAATCACAAATTTAATGAGATTTATGATTTTTATCAACCTTTCAATTTTAAATTTTATCAACTTTTATAAAAATCTATTAAAAAATTATTTTTTTAGCAAAATCAAACAAGAGCTCAATTTGATCCTAAGACCTTGAATGGCCATATGAAGAAGCACAAATAATTGTAATAGGTTATTTTAGAATTACACAATCAAATGTTTCTATTCGAAATTTTTCGCCAATGTCCACTTGATGATAGATTATTCTATCCTCGTGTTATATGACCAAACATAATTACATATGGTACATCACGTTTTTATCACTTGTACATTTTTTTCAAGAATTAAATTCTAGTCTCGATCATTTAAGACATGGTGTTGAACTTAATCAAAATGATCGTTGACGTCTGACCACTTACGAGGTTTCGACTTGTGTAAATTTCTTACAAGCATATTTCATATTTTGCGAAGATCTACTTACGAGTTTGAACTTCGAAGAGTGAAACTTTTTCTTTTAACGAGGAGGTGTCTTTCGTGCAATCTTTATGTGCTTCTTTTGCCAAATGAGATTTATCATTTTGCCCTTGTTTGGTTCCACTAAAGAAGTTGATTAAATTAAAGTCAACAATTAATTTTACTATATATTTTAATGAATTTACAATTTTTCAACTGTACGTTACATTAACTTTTATCAAAATTTTGTAAAAATAAATTTGTTTATCTAAACCAAATCAAATCTCACCTATTTTTATAATAAACCAAATACGTGGAATGACGTTTAAAAATGGGTCACGAGTAGGCCTGTAAATAGATTGGATATGGATCGAATTTGCCCATATCTGATTCGATAAGAATAATTATCTGATATGATAATCCAAACGAATATCGGATTGTTAAATTCACATCCGATTTGCTATGTTATCGGATATTCGATTCGATAATCCGATCCGAAATTAAAAAAATTACGAAAATAAAATTAATGTTGAAAATAACTATTTTTACTATTTTTTTTCAATTCTTTCAATTCTTAAACAGGGTTTGATAATTATTATTTTTTCGGTTTTTTAACTTTTAGCAAGTTGAATTGAAATGCCCAAAAAATTGCTTAGTCAATTATTGATTCACTTATTTATAGAGGACATCTCCGACCATTTTGTAATAAACTTTTGATTTGAGATAATAATAAATTTGGTTTGGATGTATTATATTGAACATTTGATTTGACTGTAGTGTATTATACATTTGGTTTGACTGTTATGTATTGTACTATTATACAAGTAGTTATTTATAATTTATTAAATTAATTGTTTTCCTATATTTTACTAATTAATAAAAATTTAAAACTCTCCAAATATTTCAAGTAACACTATTATACTACATCTTATTTATCAAATATATTTTTTTTTGTTAAAGCTTCATCTGATACTATAATTTATATGTATTATTAAATAAATTTTAAATTAATTAAAAATTTAAATTAATATTAAAATAAGAAAATACATTTTTACTTTTTTTTACGCTTAGGCTTCGTCTAGTCTTACCTAACCTGAAACCTCCAAGTCTCGTCACGCATTACGTTTTTTAGAACATTGTATATATGTGAATTTATTTTCTTACTTTTTAATGTTTTGAACTCATTTATTTATTTTAGTAACAAATAACATCCCATAAAAATTTTTTTACCGACTCAACCATTAATAACAAATCGGATCGGGTGGTTATCGAATCGGATTGACCTATATCTATATTTGATCCATTTAGTTAATAGATTATCGGATTCGAATCTTGATTGGATTATTGGACTGAGACAATATGTTTAATCTCCCATTAATTTCATTAGATTCGGATAAAAATCCATTCAATTGAGAGATCTAGTTAGGAGGTTCAAGGCTAGCTTGAAAGTCTACCAAAGTGTTGTAGTCATTTTTTTTGGCTTTATTTAGCCAATCTTTGAATTCCATTATTTTCAAAATACCTTTTTTTTAAAAAAAAAATTCATTTTTAACCACACATTTTTTCACAAAATAATGGTGGAAATTATACCCAACCAGAATTTTAAGATCCAACTTAAAAAAAAAAAAATCTAAGTTTATTTCTACTCAAATCAGTTTATTTATGGTGCAATTTTGTAATTCATAGCAGTTGGAGGTGGTGTTGACAAAGTGAAGCTAGGGACTTGGCAGTAGGGAGACCGTTTGGCTGCTGATGCGGTGGTGGATTGCGATGGTGATGGTGGTGCTATAGGTGGTTGGTGTAGGTAGTGGTGGATCTGGAGGTGGCAATGAGGTGTTGGTTTTGGTTGTTGGAGTGGTAGTGGTGGTGGTGGTGGTGGTTTTCATATTTTGTTGGAATTGGGAGGTTTGGGGTGGTTTTTGTTGGAAGTGGTGGTGGTGGTAGACAATGGTGATGGTGGTCGTGGTTGTGGCGATGGTGCGATGGTTTTGGGTGGGATGTTGTGGGGTAGAGTAGAGGTGTTTGTGACAAATTATTTGGTTGATTGTGGCCAATAAATTGGTTAATTTGTTACTAATAAATAATATGTGATCAATTATTTGAAATTGTGACCAATAAATTAGATATTTTGTGACAAATAAATAATGCATGACCTAACAATTTGAGTCGTAAGTTGTGAAATTTGTAATTTTTGTGACCGATAAATAAATTGTGACATATAACATTTTTGGTTTGTGACCTATAAAATTTTTTATTCGTGATCGAGAAATAATTTATGACCAATTAATTAGATAATTTGTAATCAAATAGTATAAATTTTTTATCTTAATATATTAATTAATTAAAATTATATTTAATTAATTATTTCATAAATAAATTTTAATTAATATCTGATTTTGAAGTTCTAAGTTTTGAAATGGGACATGATCTCTTAAAATATGATTTTTTTCCCAAAATAATATTACACATAAGTCCAAAACTTATATATATCTTTTAACAACACATTACTTAAAAAAATCATTATTCCAAAATATATTTTCTTCCAAAATCACATTAAGCCCTTGGGACTCCATTTTAATTTTAATACATTTTATTTTCTTCTTTTCAATCACGTATTCTTTAACAAAATAATATTACAAATAAACTCAAAACTCTTTTTTTTTTCAACCACATATTCACCCAAAAATCAATACTTCAAAATTCATTTTTCTCTAAAAATTAATTTTAGTGGAGCCCAAACAGGAGCTAAAATGGAGCCCAAATAGTGGCTTAAGTGCCATTTGTGTACTTTTATAATGGTTTTTTTAACCAGTTTGTTTCTTAGTCGAAATAAATTTGTCCTTGTGCTAAAATTCTTATTTAATAATGTAAAATGACTGTTGTGCCATTTTATTTTTCGAGGAAGGCTAGTGTCAAATTTTCTTAGTTTTAAGATAATGCCTAAATTGTTCGAAATTTGTAAAGAAAACGAAGAGAAGAACGTCTAAATGGAATTTAAAATTATCGCTAGTTTTGCTAGTTCAGACAAGATTTTCTAATTCATTGCAAAAGAAAAAAAAAATCTAAAAATTCTGTTTCGAGTCCAAAACAGTTGTACTATATTTATATTTGTCTGTCCGTTAAAAAAAACTTTTTAATTCTCATATTCATTTTTAACAATACATTCACACGATAAAATATTTTGCATGTAAAGTCAAAATATTTTCCAACTATTTAACTACACATTCTCCAAATACTATTCAAAACATTATTATTTTTTCCAAAATAGTGGTCATCAAACATGGGCCATATCAATTTGATCCCGAGTAAAATTTTAATTCGAAGTTCAAATATATTTGTCTATGACATTAATATTTTCAAAACTTACTTATTGACTGAAGTTATTTATTTTATGCTATCCAAAACCTGCACTATATTATTGACGACTGAGTTTTTACTCGTGAGTTTTATACAATTTTAACTTAATTGTTGGCTAAATATTATTAGTATCTAACGTTTTTAATGCATTTGCTAGTGTTGTTTTAAAGGTATGAGAATGTGGAATAAAAAGGCTGCTAAAGTGAACAAACAGCCGAAAGTCAAGGAAAATAATTAGCAAAATGACGTATAAGCACCATGTTCGGAGCTCCCAAGCGTCAGGAATGGAGACTAGGCGCTACACAAAATTGCATCGCGGCGCCTAGGCACTGCGTCCAAGTACTTAGGACTTGCACCGCCGGTTTTAGGGTTACACTGTTTTCGCCTGCGAAAAACCTAGAATGACCCCAAATTTTAAAAAATCGTGTATGAGAGTATAGAAGTAAGTAGACACTTTTATGGGGTTTCACAAGTTGAGAGAGAGATAATACAACTAGAGATTGAGGAGCATAATTCAATAGAGAAAAAAAAGAATTCAAGTTTTGAAGAATTGATTGGAAGAGCAAGAAGATCTTGGTGCAAGATTAAATTCTTTTTCTACATCTTTATTCAAAATTCGGTGATATATTCAATAAGAACTTTTTTTCTTCTTCAATCATTATGAGTAGCTAAATTTTATATTATGGCGAACAATATAATCTATTTGAGACCCTTTATTTTTTTTATATTCAAGATACTTGTTATTTTATCGTACATGTGTTGATTTTGCCATGAGTTTAATTCTTTGAATTATTTGATTACTAATTTGATGATTTTGTGAATTTTTTATGAATCGAGAAGCGAGTTTGAGATTTAGACCATATAGTAAAATTCAGTATATTAGTATAACGTGTAGAGATACTTATACTAAATATTAGGTTCATCATATGTAACTTTAGAACTAATATTTCGTGTAATTAAGATAGGTTCGCATAGAGATATGTGATTAAATTACCTAAATAGGCTCAATGATAATTCGAGAGGGGTAAATTGAATACAATAGAAGAATTCGAACGAATACTATATTAGATTCTTAAATTTTGGATTAAGACTTAAAGATAATCAATATGTGAAACTGTTTGGCCCAAATATCTGTCCATTATTTGAATTCTCAATCAATCATTGTGCATTTTAATTTCAAGTGTTTAAACCAAAAATTCACAACAACATATAATTCCTTATTTGATTTTCTCAAGGAGGAGTCAGAAAAATCTGATTAAGTTATAAAGTATAGTCTTCGTGGGAACGATAATCCGGACTCAAATGTTCATTATATTATTTGTTACGATATCGTACACTTGCAATAGAAAAAAGTAACCAGTTTTTGGTGGCGTTGCCGATTACTATTTACTTTTAATCTTAATTTATTTTATTTGTAACCATTATTTGATTTGTTTATTTTCTATTATTAACAGATAAAAAATTTCGTTGTATGCTCCGTACCCAATGTAACGATCTTAAATCGTTTGATTTGGAGATAGAACGTACTTTCAGACAAAAAAAAGCAAAGAATACAAACAAAAACAACAACATCAAATGATTGACGATCAAAATATCACTATTCCTATATAGCCAATTGGACAAGTTGCCATGAGAGTAGTGGCACCATTGGATCACCAACATGAGCGAGTGGAAATAAATGCAGGGAACTTGCCAGTTTCAATGTTCTTGACGCCCATAGAAGCACCCGCGCGCTCCATAATATATCCAGATTTTGGGGGTGAACAACTTTCAGATAAGGGTATATTGGATTGACTTGACCAGTAACACTCTCCATTTTATGATCTAGCTTACGAAAACCCGAACACACATATCTTCAAATTCCTAAAAAATTGTCAGAATTTTCATGCCCCAAGAGTCGATGAAGACACCATCATGGAAGTATTACTACATGGAAGGAACTAACTAGAAAATTTTGCAACAATTTTTTTCCACCGGCAAAAGTATCAAAAATCATTGATATCTTAGAATTTTATGTTAAATTAAGCATTGTTAAGAGGAGTAATTCAATCTTTTATATGTTGATTAATATTTTATATTTAACTTATGTAAAATTCAACCCTTAATACCTTGTAAGATGGTGATTCGTTTGAGCACTCTAGGAAATCCGAATGCTCATTTGATCGTTATAGAATTGCACTTTTTTAGCTTGTCGGGTTTTGATACTAGAAGGTCAATTAAGAGGACTAATCCAAAATATTATATGTTGGTCAGTATTGATACTTAAGATTTTACTTTCAACCCTTGTTTGAAAGTGATTTTTCCATACACTCGTTTTCAAATACACGTTGTACAAAAAGAATTTTTTCTCTCTTTTTCGCTTTTTACCACACATTTTTTTACTAATCACTTTTCAAAAAATTAATTTCAAACAAGCTCGATATTTGAATTTTGGAAGCATGTAATAAAAGAGATATTGAGTGACCTATAATTATTTTCTAAATGTAAATTATATTGATAAAAAATCATATACAAGTACACTGATCATTCCCGGGCGAAATATCAATTATATGGGACATACAATTACTTCATGCATACCTGAGTGAACAAAAGAAAAAAGAGATGTACAAACAATATGGACTAGTGACCCATAGCTAATGACACACAATTAATCAAAACATTCCGATATAAAAAAAAAAAAACATAACTTTGTATATGTGTATTTTGATTCGTCTAACAATGCCATCGACATGGGGTCTCATGTCCTCAAAAATATTCATATTTCTTGCCATCCAAATGTAGTAAACGACACTTGTTAATGCAATCCTGTTGACCTTACTTTACCAAGATGTTCATCAAGCCTCTTTCCTGAACCATTTTAACGCACTAGCAATAGTAGTCATCGCTCTTTTAATGCCCACCCACTCCTTGATATTCTTCAAGGACACGAAGAGGATGAGCATTGAAAAAATAAATGATGGCTAGTTTCCTCATGTGATGCACATAAAAGACAAGTAGAATCAACATTAAGATACAGTAACCTATCCTTGGTAAGCAACTTTGATAGCGTCGCCAACCAAAGAATGAAAGAGTGCTTAGGTGTGATATACGATATCCACACTTAAGTAGTCCAGCCTCTCTTTACTCCATCATATATGAAGAATTCATATGCTTTGCACGGGCTAAAACAACCTGCCTCCGTCCATGCAGTCAACTTGGCTATAGCAGCCTGCACTAACGAAACTTCATGACTACCTTGCACTAACAAAAAAGCCCGAGCCAAGCCAACTCGTGGCCCTTTGGGATCGAGTCGAGGCTCGGGCCGAGCCCCATTTTTGGGCGTTAGCACAAGCCTGAGCCAGCCCTTGTCACGGGTCGGTCCATGACAGTCGACCACATAAAATAAAAAAAAATTACAAACTTTAAAAAAAAAAATTTTTTAAATAGAAAATAAAAGCTGCCTGCGTTGTCATAGCTGTTTGTGTTGAAATTTTTTTTTTACTGTTTTTTGAAAAATTTGGTTGAAACACTGAGCCTCTTTACTTGGAGGCTTCACAATGAGAATGGGGGCAGTGGACGTGATGAACACAATAATTGCTAACGCTTCCAAGCAAAGCCCTGCGACACGAAATTTGTTATATGATTAATGCTCAAAAACCAAAGATTGATGATAACCATTGTTTACATGTACAATTTCATAAGCAAAATAAGTGTATTTAGACATAACATTGTTCCAAAACGGACATCTATATCTTAAGAAACCTCTTCCATGGCTGTCTAATTAGCTATCTCACCTTCGATCATGCTTCTAAACTTAGTCCATGTTTGGCTCTCGTTTTCTAATATACATTTTTTTCCAAACTCGTTTTCAATCACAAGTTTCATGGATTTTATCTAACTTTTCGAACATAGGTTTTTTCAACTTTTATCGGCATCTACTAAACACTAAAAATCAGATTTTTAGCTAAATCAAACGGGAGCTTAATGGTAACTCAGACTCGTATCGAGAAAAAGAATTAATTTAGAATATTTGTCGGGATCATGATGAACGGGTTCATATTACCGTTTGATCGTGCCAAGCCCACTGTTACCAACGACTACAAGATCAACATGTAATTCTTCTATAGCTTGACAAATCCTATCCTTTGGATCTCCTTCAAGAATTAAACTTTCTGCTTTGATCTGAATGAAATTTTAAATTCATAAACCAATGAATAAAATGTAATACCCTCATAGATATCATGCAAGACTAAGATAACATAATGAAATCTGAAAATTAGGAGCAAGGAATTAAATAGCCTAACAAGGTCGAGTTTTTAAGATGCGTTTGGAGCACCGAATTAAATCATAAGAAATTATTACAAATTATAGTGGTTATTACTAGGAAAATAATATTTTTCTTATTCGGTTTAAACCCACCTTTAACCTCCGCATAATGTTATACATTTATTGCAAATGACTATTTTTTGAAGGAAAATTAAAGAACACTATCCACCTTATTCTACCTTCACACCATATACCTAGTACTATTAAGAATAAACTTATAATTCATAAGACATTCTATTAATTAGGTGTGCCAAACATAGCATTTAGGTTTTCAAAAAGGGCAACAGAGAGGGAAAATGAAAAAGAAAAATATTTATCATTTGAAGTGAGACCGAGCTCAATAATTTTCATTTAGTGCTATGGATCGTGTCAAATCGAGCTAGCAGTCCACATTAGATTTGTCAGAATTTTTTTTTAAAAAAAAAAAAGAAAAAAGAAAAAAACTAGCCAGCTCGGCTCGCTAAGGCCCGAGCCGAAAGCTCGTGTCAAGCCTAAATTTTTTGGCCAAGCTTTTGCTCTGCTCGGGCAAAAAAAAAAAAACTCGAATTATTTTTACTCAAACCGAGCCCGAGCTTCAAGTTTCGATTCGCGGCTCGACTTGACTCGATTTGCTGACACCCCTAACTAAATCAATGGAAGAGGAAGGTGCATCGCCTAACATATATAATTGGGCTTGCCAATGCATTACATGAGCCCATCAATGGAGTAGAAAAATTTTGAACAAAAAGGTCAATTGATCATAAAAAAATCATGTCCGGTTCATCGGTTCGCAGTTGAACCTGCCGGTTTAATGGTTTTTCAACCGACTTCTTATTCTCCGGTTAATGTTATATGATCGAACCAGTTATTTGCTCGGTTCCCTATTAACCTTGTTGAGCCGACAAGTCCTAGTCGGTTCTTATAACATTGATTTTTCATCAAAATATATTCTTGAATAATAATTTAACCACATTTTAATCACACATGATTCAATAAAATAATATTATACGTAAATTCCAAATCTTTCCTTATTTTTATATCGTACATTCTTCATCATAACACTATTACAAAATGTATTTTTTGAAGGAAAAAAATGGGGCTCAAACAAAATCTCTGAAGAAATTGTGAAATCAGGAGAGGAATTATCATATTGCTAAATTAGGAGAGTGAAACTTGTAAATTATAATGCTAAATGTTAAGAGAGAGAGAGTAGACTGAGAGAATGTTGAAAATGAAAGACAATTTTAAACTTGTGATGAAATTTGATTCCTAAAAGGCCTATTTGTAGACCAAAATTCTTTATAAAAATTTAAAATTGAAATTTGAATTTACTGTCATTTTTCATTTTTTATTCCTCAATTAACTAGGAACATTGATCAGTTTGACCAATATTGAGCATAACGATTTTCTTGCTCCAGAATTAGGAGAATTTATTTGTACTTTTAAATATCCATATATAAAATTACGTGCATAATTAACATAACAAAAACTTATAGAAAAGAACAAAATTTCACAGAGCTCAAACTTTTTGATTTGAAATATCAAATAACAAGAAAGAAAGAATAACTTGAGAAATTTGGCAATACTATTTATTAATTCAAATTCAACTAGGGTCATAAGGCTTATAACTCGTAGTTAAAGAATTAAATAAAATCTGAATAATAACTAAAATTCTAGAACAATAAGAATTAAAGATAAAGACAAACTCTAAACAGAATTAAAATAATAATTTCATTAAAATTTAAAAATATTCAGAATAATGAAAAATATGTCTTCGAAACTCTAAACTAAGGATAGCAAAAATATCAATTCAATCCGATATTCGCGGGCCTAGCTCTGAATGTGACAGGATTACCTGCCTAACCGGATAAATGGTTAGGGGCGGGGATTATCTGTCTAACCGGATAAATGGGGTGGGGGTCATTGCCCCTAACCAGTATAGGAAATATAATTCTCGCCCCGCTACCCTCCCCATTTTAAATTAATTTCAAGTTTTTTATCTAACAAAATAAAATATGTTTTATCATTTTTAAAGAGAACATGAATTGTTCTTAATAAATCGAAAAAAAAGTAATAATATTTATTAATTAAAGACATAAAAAATAAAATAAATAAATAATGGGGCAAGGGACCTACCCCGCCCCCGTTTCGCTTTAATCAGGTATGAAAATGGGGTAAGATGACAAAAATACCGGACAAGGCGTGAGTGGGAATGACTAACACATCTCACACCCATCTCATTGTCATCCCTACTCTAAACCATGAAAACGGGCCGAAACATGCCATATATCTTGAGCAAAGCCCACGAGTTCTGCTCGTTGGGTCATTTTCACTCAAAAATAG
>CAIGRP010080542.1:0-14370 GCA_903798385.1 Fraxinus cuspidata | reverse complement strand
GAAGAGAAAAATTTATTATACCAAGAAATAAATAATTGTCTTACAAGATTTTGAACTTCTCAATCTAATCTAAATAATTCTCTCTTATTTCTAATGTATACACATAGATCTAATTGTTATAGTCTCTCTTGAGTTTTGCTTTTACCTCACTTATTAAGTGTCATACATTGTGGAGTATTTATAGAAGCCAAATCTTGAAATTGTGGAGTACAAGATGAATAAGAAGTCTCAAAATCTAAATAAAACGAGAAAATCGCTGAAAAACACGCTACCGGGGCGCCTCGGCGCCGAGCTTGCTCATGGTACATTCTGTCAAATAAGTGAAATTCTTTCTTTCCTATTTGTGATGAAACTATTAGTTGAATGATGTACATGAAAGTGTTAAAGAGACAAATGAGCAAAAAAGCTAAGAAATGAGATCTGAAAACCTCTATATCGATTCAGCATGTCCAAGGGCAGACATCATATATCAAAAAGATTGATAAAAAAACATCAGACACGACAGTAGTTGTAAACGGACAAACAACCTTTCCTTCTCTCTAAAAGGTGTCTCTATCTGAAAGAATGATTTATGATTAAAAAATATAAACCCATATGATTTAGGATTAAAAAATATAAACCCATTTTCAGATATTACTTTGTAATAATTAATCCATAATTAACCTTATCCTTTCGAGGTGGATCGAATCATAGAAACATGGTCGTGACTTGTCACTTTCTTGTTCATAGGTGCTGCCAATGAATTTTCAATATTCATGAATGAAATATAAAGGTGATTAACTATATATTATGTATGTACGTAAATATTATTTTCATCACATTTTATCAAGTCATATTTTTTCTTCAACCAAAAGTTTCATAGACGTATACCAATTATCATGAATGGATAAACATATAGAGCATGGTTGAGCCCCATTATTATCTAAAAATATATTTTGGAATAATAGATTGATGGAGAATGTGTTGTAAAAAAATTAGGAAAATTTTTGAGTTTGTATGTAATATTGTTTTAGTGAATAATGTGTGGCTGAAAATGAGACAAAAAATGTATTTTGAAAATTATAGAAATCAAACAAGGGTATATTGTATATCAAAAAATACTTAAATTATTAGAAAAAGAATATATTTTATTTATTTAAATTTTTCTCCTCAATAGCTATCAAATATTTGCATGTAGAATAACAAACATATACAATATTTAAAAAGAAATGATTAAGGTGAAACTTTTGAATATCAATTTTATCATTATATATTTAGCCCTTATTTGTCTCCCTTTAAAACGATTTTTTTTTTAATTTTCATACTCATTTTCAATCACACATTCACATAATAAAATATTTTACGCATAAATCAAAATATTTCTCTACTTTTTAACCACATGTTTTTCAAAAATCACTAATCAAAATATCATTTTTTTTCTTAATAATTACCTTCAAACCGGGGCTTAACTATAGTTCAAAAATACCATTAACATCTATTATATTTTATTTAATACGCTTGACATCAAGCATTCATTTGATATTTATTTTAATTATGCATATTTTACTTTGAGTAAATCATTTGTTTTAATTACTCAGAAGACCCCATTTAATGGTTTTTATAATTTAATTTTAATTATGCACGTTTTTCTTTAGTTCAAATGCAAGAGAAATTCAAGGTCTCATTTTTAATGATTTTTTATAATTTAATAGCTTCGTTTCCTATACTTATTTTTCCCACCCCAATTTTTTTCCATAAAATAAATCAAAATAACTTTTACGAAAATTATGAGTTTTTGTTTCTTAAAAGTGTCAAGGGAATAGAATTTAGAACTAACATTTGGTTTTAAATTGTTACCAATTATTTTTATAATTTTTTTTTATCATCATCTCCTTTTGTCCGTCACAAGATTAATATAAGAGATGTGCATGTCTCCAATGATAAAGAATCTAATCAATTCGAATTCGAATCAAAATGAATCAAATATGTTTATTTGAATTTTAGGCAAAATCGAAACCAAAGAATAAATGTGTCATTACTTTCGAAAAATTAAATGAGGTAAAACTTTTTATATTTTTTTGATATTGGATATATTCAATAAATATAAATTATACATCGATTTTTATGTTATAATATTCACATGTACATACTTTTCTTTTTAAATTTGATTTGGCATATTTATATTCAAATAGATCAAATAAAAATTTTATTACATCAAAATTAGGATTTTGTAATATATTTTGAAGTTGACATTCACATTAAAGTAGAAAGGGTAAAAATTTAATTTTATGGATTTAAGCATGTAAGCTGTTTGTAGTAGTAAAATTTAGTAATTTTTTATCATGCTTACTTATTGTCAATTCAATTCAATCTTTGATAATTTGATATTTTTAGTTCTTCATCCTCAAGGTATGTTCCTTTTTTAGTAATTTTCATTTCTTATTTTTGTAAGGAATCTAAAAGTCAGGATTCCAAATTCTCATTAATTAAATTACACACTCTTTAAGTTTATTTTCTTTCTTCTTATCTACTCGCTGAAAAGAATTTAATACTCTTTTTGTACTTGAATTTATGAATTACATGCCTCAAAATATTTATGTCTATATCAAGTTAAAATTTTTTTCCATGGTAATTTTTTTTCAGTTATATAAAAATTAGTGTTTGTATCTATTAAAGGGTTTTGTCCAAGGAATTTTGTTTTTCAATACACAGTTTGATTCTTCATACATCATATAGGGTTGAATCTATATTCTCCACTTTGGTGCATTATTTATGTCTCTACTTGAAATGTTATGTGTTCCAACAATTTGTATAGGTGTGAATATTTTTATATGGCTTACACATTTGTAGATTATGTGAACTACAAATAAGAATGTCATTACAATGTTTTAGTTTGTTTATTGAAAAAGAGTTTCCTTTTTTTTTTTTTAATTGAGATTGAAATTTTTAATTTTTAAATTATGTTAAACTATCTCATTACTCACAAATAGCTAGAGATGGGAGGATCCTAGTAAGTTAGTGTATATCTTCTCCATAATTCCATTGCTATTGATTTTGGCGCACATTAGAATGAAAATCCAAAATATATGCAGTGCCATCAATTTATTTATTTATTTATTTAATTATGTCAAAGTTTAGTAATAATTATCTCGTGTAAAGGAGTTAGCAATCCAAACTAATTCTCAGTTTATTTACAAAGTATAATAGTTGTGTTTTTAGCTTTTTTGTAATTTAAATTTGTTGCAAAGAGTGGTATATGAAGTCAGTTCATCATAATGGAGTCATCTTTTTTTTTTTTCGTGCTCCCCATTAACTCCAGCAAATGATGAAGGACATCCATTTAAATTCAAGAAGAAACAATTTTCAATACGTTTATACTTTGCAATGATAATTAACAAGGCTCAATGACAAATAGTGTCTACTATTGGAATATACATATCTTAACATTTATTCACTCATGGGCAACTATATGTCGTACTTTCTCGCGAAATTTCAATGCAAATAAAAAATTTTTTGGTAAAAGTAGAAAATAAAACGAACAAAAATTGTGGAATGTTAACAAAAAATATTGTGTACAAAGAAGTTTTATTATAATCAAAACATTACATTTCAGTTTATTCAACATTTTAACATTATATACATAATTTCATAAAATGATTTATTCATATATATATATATATATATTCTTTTTAACAATTTTAATTTTTCCTTTAACAATATAAATAGCCTCAACTACTTTAAAAAAATAGTATTAATATTTCAAAAACATTATGCATATCATTGATCTGGTACATAAGACGTGCAACGCATGTACTTACTACTAGTAAACTATAAATTGATAAATTGACATGATCAATATGTTCACAACCAGAAATAAGACAAAAAAATATAATGGATGAGATTATATATAATATTTTTTGTATATGTTGTGTATGGAATAGAATCTATACCGATTAAATCGCAATACATTTGAATTTGATAGAAACCAAAGATTCTAAGAATACTTTTTTATTATTCTATGCCCCAATGTGCAAATCACCATATAGTGATATAAAGCCAAATTTGTTGTTATTAAAAATGATGTAAATCAACGAATTGAGTTTGCATCTATTATCATTCTTTATTGGTTATTGATATTTACACAAAGAAAGTTCTGTGTATCTGGCCATCGACTTATTTTCTTCCACAAATAATCTGCAATCAATTGTCTTCAACAAAAGGAAAGAAGATAGCATACTTGGCAATATGCAACCACTAGTATTGAAAATGCGGCGTCGAGGATGGGAATTTTCATCGCTGATATCAATAATTTTCACCCACAGAAATGTTCAAACGACCTTTTGAGAGCTCTTTTTGATAATGTCATCTCTGCATTCATTTCCTTATTTCCATTCCATTGTAACTGTTTCAGGCATATAGAAATTGGCAATATTGGATATAGGCCAGTTTAGTTTCTTTTCTTGTTAATTTCAACATCTTCTTTTAGTTTCTTGTGTTGCATATAAATCATATTTTCATTCCATACGAGGTAAAGAAAATAAACTAATTAACACGATTAACTGTCAAAATGAGCAAATATTAGCAAAGCAAAAGAAAAAAAAATGCAACGACCGAGAAACAATAAGAGATATATTAAAATATCAAATTAGAAACTTTAGAACCAAACCAAGAAATGAATATATACCGACTTGATCATTTTCATTGCTCGGAATTAAATTACAATTTCCAAAGAGTGTATGTTTGGTATAAAGCACTAGACGGGACTTGGCATTATAATGGAAAAAATTAGCTTCTTTTTTTTTCTTAATAATGTCGAGTACTATCTAATTCAACCTACTAAACATACTTTTACAGTCCGAAGAATTCTAGCTTGATCTCAGAAAGGAATAGTGTAGTTCTTCAATGATGTTGAGGGTCTGGACCACCGGGTCCAACTCTATCATAGACTGCATTGAGTGACCTCCTCTTATGGTATTCGAATTCAGCAGGGCTGATACCTCTTTTACTCAGAAAGAGTTGGATATTCATATTATTCTGGTGCATGGCTTGTATCCCATAAAGCACACGAGCATCGGACATAAAGAAGCAAAGAGAAAACGAAATGAAGAAAAATGCTATCAATTGGAGAGTCACTGAATGAGCCATGAAATGATAATGCAGGAGAAACCTTTCCCTTTGAGATCATCAAATGAGTCAACGGAGAGAGAGAGATTATTGCTTGCATGAATAACCTTAATTCTTGCGATTTATATAGGGAAACCTTTGATAAAGGGGGACAGAGTGGAGAGAATGTGATTCATTTATTTGCTAAATCGACAAAACAAGCCTGTGTGGATAGTTGTCAATTTCAGAGAATTAATATCAGGTAACCTTGGACTATTATTAAGATCTCTCTCTCTCTCTCTCTCACACACACACACACACATATTAATCTATACTTTTGATATTAATTTTTCTATTGCTAAAAGGTTGTACCCCAACCTTGAGGGCCCCCACTGACCATGCCCTGAGCCATCGTGGAGGAGGTAAATCGCAGGACGTTTTGGAAAGGGAAACTCTAGTAGTTTGAGTCAACGGAGGGAGAGAGAGATTATTGCTTGCATGAATAACCTTAATTCTTACCTTTGATAAAGGGGGACAGAGTGGAGAGAATGTGATTCATTTATTTGCTAAATCGACAAAACAAGCCTGCGTGGATAGTTGTCTATTTCAGAGAATTAATATCAGGTAATCTTGGACTATTATTAAGATCTCTCTCTCTCCCTCCCTCTCTCTCTCTCTCTCTCTCTCTCTCTCTCTCTCTCTCACACACACACACATATTAATCTATACTTTTGATATTAATTTCTATTGCTGTATTCAGGTGGGAGATAGGTTATTGTATAATGATATGAAAAGAAACTCAAAACTATCAAAGCATGACACATAACAGTTCTTTTGAAAGTTTCATCTCCTTTTTGGTTTGTCTTTCAAAACACACATACATGTAGAATTTACTTTAATTGCTATTTTTCTAATTAATCCCCTACCCTCAAACTAGAAAAAGAAAAAGAAAATATAAGTTCCTTTGCATGTTAGGAATTCTAGTTTTACACTATTTAAAATAACTCTCATACTGAGAAATTTTGCGTGATGGCATTCGATCACATAATTCATTATTGAGAGCAGCATAAATGACTAGAATTTGTTTTTCAATTCGAAGGTGGAGAATCTACTTGTGATCCAATTGCACTGTTGATGTTTCTATCTCTCCCAGATGAAAATATATACTAAATGTAACAATTTACATGTGATCCCTTCCTATTTCAAACATGGAAAAAGATACCCGTGGCTACCTTGTGACAAAATAATCTCAACTAATAAATTAAATTTTTACTGTGGCAATTCTAGAAATAGATTGGGAGTATTATCTACGATTAATAGCAGAAAACTCCATAGATACTGAACGATATGCAATATACCCCCATACATATTGAAAATCTTAGAAAATGTCCATATTTTAAACCTTGAGTGTGAATTACAACTTTTGAGATGCGTATCCCCACCGTCCAATTCCATTAGTTTAACCATTAAAAACAATAAAAATTGGCAAAATTAAAAAAAGAATAATAACAATTGTGATCCCAAACTTTTTATTTTTTTATAAATTATATCCAATTTTTTTATATGTGCCACTTCAATCTCAAACATTTAAAAATTATTTTCTTTCCCAACCACCCCACCCCACTACATCCACTCCAAACCAAAAGCCTACAAATTTTCCAATCATATCAAAATTTAAGGGTAATTAGCACATAACGTTCTCACATTTTATTGCTATTGTGAAAAACGTCAACACCTTTCATTTTTTAGCTGTTTTTTCACCCTTATTTCCACCTTTCATTGCACAAAAGGTTATTTTCATTTATTTTCTCAATTAAAAATTGTGAAATGATGAAAAATATACACTTCTCTTTAAATAAAACAAAAGGAAAAAGAAAAATGTAATTGCAACCATAATTCCAAATTTTTTAAAAAGCGCAAATGAGTCTCAAATAAATTATTAAAATGATAATTAGTACATAATGTCCCTACCTTTCACCGTTATTGCAAAAACCGTCCATACCTTTAATTTTTTTTAGCATTTTAACACTTAATTACGCATTTGATTGTGCAAACTATTATTTTCATCCAATTTCTCAATAAGAACGGTGAAATAATGAATATATTATCCAATTGCGCAAGCTATCATTTAAAAAAATTATTATTTTTATTTAAATATGAGGGTATAATCATTATTTCACAAATCTTTATTGAGAAATTGAATGAAAATGATGGTTTGTGTAATCAAATGTGTAATTAAGGGTGAAAATATCAAAAAATGAAATGTATAACTTTTTCGCAATAACGGTGAAAGGTAGGGACATTATGTACTAATTACTCTTTTAATAATTTATTTTGGACTTATTTGTATTTTTAAAAAAATTGAGACTATACTTGCAATTAATTTTTTCTTTTTATATTATTTAAAGAGAATGGTATATTCATCATTTCACAATTTGTAATTGAGAAAATAAATTAAAAAAAAAGACATTTTGCGCAATGAAGTGTGGAAATAAGGGTGAAAATGCCAAAAAAATGAAAGATATGAACGTTTTTTACAAAAATAATGAAAGGTGGGGACGTTATATACTAATTACCATTCGTCATTTCACAACTTTTTATTGAGAAATTGGATGAAAATAGATAGAAATGATGGTTTGCGTTATCAAGGGTGAAAATGCGAAAACAAATTAAAGGTATGGACTTTTTTTTTACAATAATAGTGAAAGGTAGGGATATTATGTGCTAATTACCCTTTTAATAATTTATTTGAGATTTATTTGCACTTTTTTAAAAAAAAATTGGGACTATATTTGCAATTGATTTTTTCTTTTTTTCTTTTTGTTTTATTTAAAGAGGGGGTATATTCGTTATTTTACCATTTTTAATTGAGAAAATTGATGAAAAGTGACATTTTGCGCAATGAAATATGAAAATAAGGATGAAAATGCCAAAAAATGTAAAGCATGAATGTTTTCTACAATAACAGTGAATGGTGGGGACGTTATGTGCTAATTACCCCAAAATTTAATAATTAATTTTGCAAAATTCTCTTAATTTGAACCAAAATACTCCTTCCGTCTCAATTATATAGACTTATTTTGTTTTTCACACTGATTAAAAAATCTTATTTAATATTATTGGAAAAGCAATTTTTGCCAAAAACTTTCCTAAATTACTCTTATTTAAGCATCAATAATTAATAGTAAATTAATATTGAAAGTAGAAAAGAAATAAGGGTATACTAGTAAATGAACAAAACAAAAATAAGGATATATAATTGGGACGAAAAAATAAGGAAAGTAAACCTATATAAATGGGACGGATGTAGTAATGCTTATTGCAACAATTAAAGAGTTGTCGAAACCCTTGGTACATTTTCCACCCCACGCCACACGACGCCACCCCAACCACCTCACCTCACCTCACCTCACCTCACCGCATCGCGCCGCACCTCACTCCCTACTCTCTTTTCCATTTAAGAAACAGCCAATTCTTTCCTCCAAGAAACCAATTCCAAACAAAGCACCACATTATCACTTGAATCCCGAAAACCAATATCAGAAATTTGAAATTACTCAAGAAATTCTGACAATAATGTCAATAACTAATCATGAGGCAGACCTAAATCATACTTAAAACATATCAATTAAATCCAATGGAATGTTCGAGAACCAGAAGTTCAACCGCTTGTAAGCCGAGGCAGTTGAGGTATGCAGAGCGTGGAGGGACGCGATCAGACCGTTGAGGGGAAAAAGAAGAGGGCATTGTTAAAGAGGTTGTATATCTCGCCTTGATATAATGCATTTTGCACTTCTAGTTGTTAATTTTGGACGGAAAGTTAGGGGTTGTTCTTTTCTAGTTTCAGTTTTGCGTTTTTAGTTTTGAATTCATTTTGTATTTTGTATATTGAGTGTCCATTTTGAGATTGTTGAAAACATGTTCTTTTTTCCATTTTTAAAAATTGTTTTGAAAAATGAAAAAAATCAAAATATTCAAGTTATAACTGAAAACACCAAAACAACAAATTTGTCATTTTGAGTTTTCTTTGTAAATTTTAAACTTATTTTCAAAAACGCGTTTTCGAAAATATGAAAAAGAACGCATTTTCACTATTTTGAAAAATCGAAAACAGAAAACGGCTTGAAAACGACAAAGAGAACAAGCACTTATGGGCTTTCTTAGTGTTTGAAATTTTGATATTGGATCAGTTAGAGTTAGTCTCTATGGGAATTTTCTAATGGGTTGGGCGTTGGGATTTATAGAGATGGGGTTTGTTTATGATGAAGTGGAGCGGGGAAGAAGTTGACGTGGGCGGCGGGCGGGGTGCGGGTGAAAAATAAAGCTTTAATAATTTGATATTGTGAGTGGCACATCTAAAAAAAAATTGAGTATAATTTGCAATAATAATAAAAAGTTTTGGATCTTAACTGTAATTATTTCTTTTCAATTTTGACAATTTTTACTGTTTCTAACGGTTAAACTAATAGAATTGGATGGCAACTGAGTGAATCACACTTCAAAGTTCATAGGGGGTTCACATCTCAAAGGTTGTAATTCGCACTCGAGAGTTCAAATATGGACGTTTTCTACGATTTCCTATAGATATGGAGCATATCACACATCGTGAAGTATGTAGGGAGTTTATACTATTAATCCTATAATCTATTATTCCCTATGATTCAAGAAAATTTAATCAAACTTCAAAACTATATATTTTTTTGTGGTTTGAAAAACATAAACCGTGTGAGATAATTTGATGAAAATAACATAATATCATAAAGAATAGTCATCAACATTTGAGTATTTGTTTATTTTTCAGGTTTTTCTCGTACGCATGTTTGGCTTTGTATATGAAGCATGCTTATCCAATGAAATAATGGAAAAATTCTCATTTTTTGTGTATAAATAGGAAAGAACTAAACAAACCGTCAAAGAAAATTGTGGATATCCATTCGACAATCTTATTACATATGTTCATATTGGTTTGACGGCTTGTTCAATCTTTACTCCTTGGACTACTTTATTATGTTGTAAGAAAATATAATACTAGGATTTCCATAACGTCCCTCTAGGATATCAAGGTCATGTTCATACTAATTCTTGCCTACAATCTATCATGCCTTGGCGGCGCCATATTTTATTTTGAAGATTTGATGGCGACCATTCAATCTACTGAAAATGAAGCCACCCAAATTATGTATACATGCATGCACATGTAACCACATGTGTAGGTTGTCATCTTTTTTGGATTTGGAATAGTGAGTTTCATGTGAGATGTTGGGCGGGTATCTTCGATCCAAAACTTACTTATTTCCACAAGTAGGAATAGAATAACGCAAATGCCAAAAACGGTTGTAATTAGTTAGCTAATCATGGACAGCATGTTATTACAAAACAGGGGGAAAAAGAAAAGAAAATGGAATTGAACATTTGCATTATTCCTCCTAATAGGTTAATCATTTTAGATAGAATTTCAATTCTCTACATATCATATCAATGCTTAGCCGCAAATTTAACCACGCAAATGCACGGTACATTTGCACATTTACGAATGAATAAATGTTGCATTTTAATGAAGGTGTGAACCATTGTTGATCTTGATGGTCGGAAAAATTTGTAGTAGGCTCTCAAAGGTGGATATACTCACTAATGTTGTGCGCCACGAAGAAATGTAAGAGAGTAGGACCTTGATGGAGAGTGTGATCCTTCTTAGTTTGAGAAAAGGATTTAGATGTAGTATCATTGAGGGGGACACGGAGATGGTACTTTCATTTGGTTGAGTACTATATTAGTAGAGATTAAATGATATATGAATTTGTATATTAATTTTTTCAATTAATCTAGTTGTAAACAAAATAAGTGTTGGCAGAATCTAGAACATTGATTCCCATTGATTTCAAAAACTGTTTTTGAAATGATTGGTCTAGATGTTGTTAACTAGTAGTTTGTAAACCAAGTTTGTCAACCTAGCTTATACACAGCATGATTCTAATTTTTTAAGACCACATAAATATTAATCGTCTTCCTTAGTTTACCTTAACATTGTGATTGCATTTACAATAATATCTCCACGAAAAAATGTACTGATGACTTGAGAAAGACCAACGTTTGACATTTCTTGTGGCAAATAATAACAAACCATCTACTTGTCGTTAGATTGAAGATTATTCACTCATTCCATTTTTGTGGATCCTTCACCATTGAAAATGTTTTATAGCTCTTAATTTTTAAACTACAGATATATTCGATCTTATAAATCATGCTTCCAATAAACTGTTTGTCAGAGTGAATTGTTCAGAATATAAATATGTATACGTAATACATATTTCCATAAATCTCTGTGATTTGCATAAAATGCAGGAGAAGTATAAAATCCCTGCTGCAAATTATTGAGAAAGTATACCGCTCTTTTTTGGGTGGGTGGGTGTGTGTGTGTGTGTGTCTGCGTGTATGGGCGGTGAGGGTGGCCTTTGGAATATTTGGAGCTTATAAATCCAAAACACTGCAGGACAGTTTTTTATATTTTTAAAACAGAAAGAAAAAGTGATCCCACTTGAGCACACAGGCAAGAATTTTCATAGCTATTATTAATTAATTCTCCATTTGACCCATTATCTTCCCCTTCCAGTTGCCTCATACACATAGGCTTCTCTTAACCTTGTAAGTCAAAAAGTTGCAGTTTTGTTGAAGAAGAAAGTAGAATATTTAGCTCCTATTGGATATAATTTATAAGTTAGTTCATAGATTAAGTTGTAGTCAAACTTTAATTTCATCTATATATCTCATTATTATTCACACATTTATGTGATTCATTATTATTCTTCTATTTTTTTGTATATAAATTATTTATAATTTGCTAAACGGTTAATAACAAATCATGGTTGATATCTGACGCTAGACATGATTATAGAATACAAGATTCAACTTTTTTTGAGTGTTTCTAACCACCTTATCAAGCATCGATCATTCAATAAGAGGAAGACATTGTTGATGTATTTGGAATTAAATTGTGGCGGCACTTGTGAACCTAACGAACTAATTGCGGAGGGTGGCGGACAAAGAGTAGAGAAATATATCACTTGGAAAGGGGAGAATTAATGTTTCAACTACATTTTTTTTTTATCAACTTTTACTAAAATCTATTAAAACTTTTGTCAAATAACCCTCAAACTTTTATTAGAAGCATTGTCGCATAGCCTGATTTTTTTTTAGTATATTGGAAATAAGGGAAGGTGATACCTCTTTACTTTACGTGTGTTTTAAATCTCTTATCAAAATACCTCTAAATTCATTCAGGATATGCTCCAAATATATCTCATTTTCTCGAAAGCTGTCTAAAGATTAGAGCATCTTCAAGAGACTCATTATTTTTAAAGAACCTATTCCACAATTTAGAAATCCTATAAATTTAGAGAGTGAAAATTTTTAAGTACTCCAACAAACTCTTTATATTAATCCTTAATTTTACTATTTGCAAAAATTATTTATTATTATTTTTCTATCTTTTATTTTCACTAACTTTTTTTTAAATTATTATTTTTATTTTCTCCATAAAAAAATTGAAATATTTTGAATGCATTAAATCATAGAGAATATATTTGGCTTTTCAAATTATTATAATTTTAAGAATTGACTCTTTAAAAAGAGAGTGTTTTATATTTAAAGAGTATTAGTGATGCTCTTAATAATAATAATAATAATAATAATAATAATAATAATAATAAGAGTTCTTGTTGGGACTAGTTGTAAACGGACAAACAACCTTTCCTCCTCGCTTAAAGTTTGTCTCTATTTGAAAGAATGATTCAGGATTAAAAGTATACAGATCCATTTTCAGATTTGACTATATACCTTGTAATAATAATTCCATAATTAAACTTATCCTTTCTAGGTGGACCCAAATCATAGAAACGTGGTCTTATCTGACCGCTTGAGACTGGTTATCTTCTTGCTCATTGGTGATGCTAATGAATATTTCTACATTCAAGAATGAAATTAAACAAGTGATCAACTTTATGACGTTCAGTGTAACAAAATTTATTCTTTTAGTAGTTCTAAAAAGTAATTGTATACTGATTTGAGGATCATTAGAAATGCTCTGCAGGAAATAATCGTATACTGATTTGAGAATCATTACAATGCACTTCAGGAAAATTACATTTTCCGGAGAAATTACATAAGCGTCTTTCCTGTCCGAGCTAGAATTCAGAAAGAAACACAACCCACCCACCCCCCACCCAAAATCCCATACATCCCCCTCCCATACAAGTATAAAGAACACAGTACATGCAGTTTACAATAAGATAGATAGCTTATCAATTTAGTTAATAGGAAGAGAATGATGTTGACCATCTGGTCCACCTGGTGCAACTCTATTAGGTGCATCAAGTGACCTCCTTTTATGGTGCTCGAATTCAGCGGGAGTGAAACCTATTTTACTCAGAAATAGTTTGATATTCATATTATTCTGGTGCACGACTGGAATATTTTGGAGCACACGCGCCTCGGACACAAAGAAGCAAACATAAATGAAGATGAAGAAAAATGGTATCAATCTTGGAGCTGCAAAATGAGCCATGATATGATATACAACAGATTTTTATAACCAGAAAGGAATTAGGTTTGAGCAATTGGAGAGATTGCATGAATAATCTCAACTCTTGCTATTTATATAGGAAAAAAAGTTTATAAAAGAGAGACAGAATATAGTGGAGACAATTTGATTTCATTTATTTTATTATTTACTAAATAGACAAAACAAGCGTACGTGGATAATTGTCTATTGTAGGTAATGGGTCAACTTTAAGTCTCATTTTGAGTTGGACTCGTACGTCGATTTTAACGAGACAAAGCATATTCACGTTCTACTCCGCGATATGATCAACATGATATATTTATTTATTGAAAATCATTTAGAATTGAATGAAATATTTAATGTCAAGTAACCTAATTGGAACTATAAATTAGTGAATAATTTGATCTCTTGCTATTTATATAGGAAAAAAGTTTATAAAATAGAGACAGAATATAGTGGAGACAATTTGATTTCATTTATTTTATTATTTACTAAATAGACAAAACAAGCGTACGTGGATAATTGTCTATTGTAGGAAATGGGTCAACTTTAAGTCTCATTTTGAGTTGGACTCGTACGTCGATTTTAACGAGACAAAGCATATTCACGTTCTACTCCGCGATATGATCAACGTGATATATTTATTTATTAAAAACCATTTAGAATTGAATGAAATATTTAATGTCATAGTAACCCACTTGGAACTATAAACCAGTGAAGAATTTGATTTA
>CAIGRP010080539.1:0-22672 GCA_903798385.1 Fraxinus cuspidata | reverse complement strand
ACTAGAAAGCTTGAAAGATGTTTGAAAGACTAATACCCCCTATAATAGAGTTCTGAACAAAAACCTAAGTGACGGCAGTAGACATCATTTTGCCGAGGAATCATACTAAAATTTTCTAATTACCAACTATTTTACAAATGAATTAAAATATTTACAATGTGTGAGTCAAGGGGCTTAGATGAAGCTGCGGTCCTTGACACCAAGACTGCCACAGGTGTAAATTGGAGACATATGGGAACCAGGCCAAGACTGCCACAGGTGTAAAGATCACTATCCCCATTATATACCTGTATCCTCTGTCTAGAGCTTTAACAGATCCCCACATTCCGACTGCCTTCACTATTGGCCTGCAAGCTTGTGCTATCTTCACCAAAAGGTGTACAAGTGCACCTGCAGAAGAGCCCATCCAGTTGGCATGAAAGCTAGTAAACTGGCAAAAATGTCTCCAACTCTGAGCTCAAGAATGTAAAGAAAAACACCAACTATGAAGCCAATAAACATAAATAGTTTCAGAAGTCTAAAAACATCAGCTGAAAATCTGTATGTTTCAGTGTCAGAAGTCTAAACACTTGCAGGCAGCTGTATGTTTTATTTATTTATTTTTTTTCTTTTCAATTTTTTTAATAGGCTCGACTAGTCCGGCCGGTGAGCCACACGGGCTGGCTCAGGCTTTTGCGAGCTGAGCTACGGGCGGCCCGAGCCGCTGAGCCATTTTGCCATCCCTATAAAAGAGCCGAGCAGAACCCTATAAAAGAGCCGAGCTTCTGCTCGGCTTGTTACGAGCCGAGCTTCGGCTCACGAGCTCGTCCATTTTCCAATTTTTTTTTAAAGATAAAACCTTTTTTTTATTAAAAAAAAAAGATAAACATAGGGGCTGGCTCGTAGGCGAGCTCGTTGGCTCGCCCACGCTTGCCCGTGGGCAAGCCGAGCCTAGCGAAACAGGCTCGGCTCATGTTCGAGACGAGCCTGAGCTGACTTTTCACGAGACGAGTGGCCGATCAGCTGCTTGGCCCGTTGGCCACCACTAAATGTTCCCTGCGAAAGGCAAGTACGGCCTTGGCCAAACCTTTCACAGATCTATGGTGAAGGACATACCTACATAGTCTAACGCCGCATTGACTCATTAGTCAAGTCATGCAACGTATACACACTAAGTTTTTGCAAGTTGTCAAATGGTTGATCAATCAAATTGGTTTCGGGTCAGGTTTATGGCATTTATGTGGCTGTAACTTCTAAGTTCAATACTTGCATGTGTTTAATGGCAGGTAGGAGGATATGTGGTGGAATACAAAGGATTAACTTTTGTAACAGTGAGAGGAGCTGGACATTTGGTTCCAAGTTACCAGCCACAAAGGGCACTAACCATGATTTCAGCATTCCTTCAAGGGATTCTACTACCTTCCGCCTAGTATCTATCTCCAAAGAGGGCGGAAAATTCTCTCGAAGACACTGAAGCTTAACTACGGTAACATTTGTCAAGAGAGAATCAGACTAGGTAATTTTTAGGAGGGTATTCCTGTTTAAATGACCGTGACATTGACCTAAGAAATAAGAATAAGATCTTCATCTTCAACAATTTCATCATTCATAGCACGCGCAAGTGCGAGCATGCACACACACATACACGTAAAAAGCAACCTGTCTAATAGAAGGAAAAACTGCCAGCAACAAAGTTTACCATCAAACACGGTTCAGTCATCAAAACCATTAACAAAAACCTGCATACACCTCTGGTGAGACACACAAATCACAGCATGTAGCTTACAACCTTAAAACCAACATAAAACGTCAAAGAACTCTTCCTGGTTTATGAAGCCAATTATGATGTTTCCTACAGTTCTTTTCAGAATTTTGACAACTTTGTTCAAAGCACAAGTAAACATGGCAATTACAATAGTTGTTCAAGACATCGAAATTCAAGATTCCATTGGTTACATGAAATTGGCTAGGCAGTAGACATTGCATTCCATGCACGAGAATCGTGTTCGCACCCTTGACCTGATGAACTAGCTGAAGTGTCAATTTGTTTGCAATCCTTGCCCAAATCATCGCCAAGAAATGGTCCGAATGCATCTTTCAGCGAAGAATAGTCCTTGGTCGGGTCTTCGTTAAGACCCGAACAGCTTGAGGCGAGCAAGAAATCCGGCCGGGAGAAGATCATCTGTTTTTCTGTGCCAGCTTCTGCTTCTTTAACTTTAAATCCTTCAAATAATGCAGGAATCACATAAGTACAATCTGGAAAAGAAAAGAAAAACCTAACACAATGGGGTTAAATACCAAGTATACAATTCTGATATACCAAATAATAAATATTCAGACCTGGCATGGTCTCTGCTGATGGGGGTTCATCTAATGAATTCCCGCTCACATGGGTGTACTCGCTGAACACCGATGAAGATGAATGACCAAAAGGAGAGATTGGGTCTCCATACACTTCCCACTCCGTCTCATGGAGTTCGTGAGATGAAGTATCCAGTACATCAACAGGCATAATGGAAGCAGGTGAAGTTGGCTGGCAAGAATTCTTCGAGTTTTTCCTCATTTGGGATTCATACAGCACAGCATCCAAAAGTCCACTGTTTCGGGGTGAAAGACTACATGATTGAGTAAGCTCGGTTGGAGGGGATTGGATTAAAGTATCGACAGATTCAAGAGAAGGCAGTGGGGAATATGGTGACCCCCAACTACCCATTTGAGTTTGGAGTGAAGGGAGCTCCAGCTTCATTGCCCAAGCAGGCTCTGAAGAAGAAGGATTGCCATTCATAATGGCATGGCTGCCAGGAATTAAGCTCGAGGATAATGCATGGTTGGAAGTTGAATCATGATCATATGCAGAGGAAAACCCGAACGATTGAACAATCCTCATAGAACCATCGTTCGGATATTGACTGCTATCTGGGAGTACACCAGAGAACATAGACTCCGGTCCTCGAGGACGCTTAGATGGATGCATTGTACAGAGCAAAGACTTGGTAGGGTAAGAAGAGTCAAGACCTTCTACAAGCAGGCTACTAGCAGGAATATCAAGAAGGGCAGGTGTATACAACTGCCGATTGAGTCCCATACCATTAAATTGTGGAATCTCGAAGACATTCATCGACAAGAAGTCAGACTGTTGGATGTCTCCGGATGAGAAATTATCCATGTTCTCGTGGTGTTGGTTCTCATTTAATGCTTGAGTACAGATATCAGGAGGATAGATTGGTAAGCCAGCACGCTGTCTTCTTTTGATTCTAGTGTTCCAGTAGTTCTTGATCTCATTATCCGTGCGACCAGGCAACTAAATAAAAAGTTGAGAAATGAATTAGAACTAGCAAATCCTGCCAGAGTAGTGCAACCAAATAAATACTATTTTTGAAAGTATGTACACTTTTATTCATGATCTTTTGGCATCTTTAGTGAGATGGATTAGATAGCACCGGACAACATCAAGGAAAAGAAACTAAAATCTTGTTCACTGTACAGTCCAATACTTCATACCAAGCATGCACTTTGTTTATTGCATATTATTAATACAAAACCTTTATAACATATATACAGGAGATTAATTGGATGTCAAAAAGAGCCGAGCATACACTACACTGGTGATCAACGAGAATGAGTGGATTTCTTGACACATTTAGAATTCACTCTTAAGAATGATACAGGCATAGATGCACTTGCTCTTGGAGGTGAAAAGAATATGCATGATACTTTCATGTTCCAACCTTTATGTTAATGGATATAATTGTCAATGTAAATTGAATGTGTAAGAACAAAATTATCACTAAAAAATTTGGTTGATGGGAAACATAAAATAACATTAACACCTCTCTTGCTAAACAAATATAAACAAAGAGTAAATTTTGAACATTTCATGTAAATACAGCGCTTGGCAACAATTTCATTGGTAAGCTGATCATTTCTTTAAATTCAAAACCAAAAGAAACGAAATTAGTCCACCATTGCACATTATAATACAATATATTTGTCAATTACAGATTTTTGTAACCTGAAATACTTACTAAGCCCCAGTTTGGAGCTCATTTTTAGACAATTTTTAACCGTTACACAGTTCAAAACTCTCTTTATTCCTGATTTCTGACACCGAATTGACAACAATCTGTCAAAGTGAACTTGGAAAAGTAAAAAATGCATGGCTTTTGTTTGGAACAATACATGCTCACATTTCAAGATAGGGGTAAGATTGGAAGTTGACCATATATATGTATAACACAATTTGGACTAGCTTTCACATGGTGGGCCATGTAATGTGAATCATGTGATAGAAGAATGCATTTTTTCCACAATAATGGCGCCCAAACGATCGCTAATTCAATTCTTTGTGTGGTAAGGCTATATAATATCATGTAGATACAGAGCCGGCCCTGGACCAAAGCCAACAAGGCAATGGCCTAAGAACTCAAAATTGTAGGGGCCTCAGAAATAAAAATAAAAATTGGTGGATAGTACTTACTCTTTATCTGGGAAGGGAACAGTAAGGCTTCTTCATTTGAAGATGGAAATTTAAAAAATGGAAATGGAAATAGAAATGAAGAAATTGCTGAGAAACCAAAGCAAGAAAATGAAGTCACCCTACAATCCCAAGTGAGCCAAGAACAAGTCCATTTTTTATTTTTTTTCAATTTTGTGATCCGGGAAGATTTTAATTTTCTGTTGATTATATATACAATGTTGGAGAGGTGCATTTTTGGACAAATTTTTCTTTTAGAATTATCTATTTAGATATATTTGAGGTTTTATAGCGACTGCTCGCAGCTTGAGGAAGAATAAGATATGGCTATACAATTCATGATCATTTTTGCACTCCCACGCCACCAGTTTCGATCAGGCCCTTCTATCTACGCACCCACACATACATAGAGACATCTATTTATTTTGCATGCGGATCTACATACAAGTATAATGTGGAACAATTTATTTCTTTTTTTTTTTTTTTTTGGCCTGGAGGGTTTAAATATGGTACAGATTATAAATTGTTTTGTGCATATATATGGGATGAATATAGGGGGTGAAACAAAAATATGTTTTGTCTAAAATTTAAGCCTACCAGATTATTTAATCCATTTTCATTTTGGGTATTTGGTTTGTATAAACTTTGATTATACATCTGATTCTACAATGGTATGCTGGTTCCAAGTTTTAAGGAAGTTCAGGAAGAGGAAAAGAGCCAAATGGTTGGTAACTTTTTTCACAAGTGTGGCTTTATAGTTTTCCCTTTAAAATTTTTGGAGATCTAAATCATCAATTATTTGTTTATGTCATTTATAGTTGCTTGCCGCAATTATATGATGTATTCTCTATGAATTGTGTTCTTTTGTTAAAATTGTGTAGGTTGGTTTCCAACTTGAATCCATTTCCAAGAATGAACCATCTTGATGTGGCCGATGAAACAAGTGTGTTACAATCAGTATTCTAAAAAGTCAAGTTTCAAGCTTTACAAGTCTAAGCATGAAAAAGTGTAACTTATTTTTATTATTATTTTAAATACTTAATCATTCTAAAAATTATTTAATAATTAAAATATTACATACCGAACATCTAAAATAATAAATTTACTTAATAATTTCTACCATCGGTCAAATACAATTTTCAAGCTTTTGAAATGCAAAAACTAAACTATTTTTCATAGTTTCAACCTTAAACTAGACAAGTCCTACTTAAAATATTTATAAGAACTTCATGCATATTGCCGAAGTTTCTAACAAAACGATAAGTTTCAAAATTATAATTATATAATATAGATAGCATCGTAACTTAAATTTATCTAAATCTTTATCCGATAAAGTCATTTTTTACTTTTGTATAGATAAAGTATTTAAAAACTTGAAACTAAAATCAAATAAAAACATTTTAAAAAAAGCAAAAACAAATAAAAATTTAAAGTTAATAAATTAAAGTCAAATAAAAGGTTTTTTAAAAGTGGGGGAAGGGGGAGGAGGGGGGAAGCATGCCTAGGTGTGTCACGCATTAAGAGGTCAACTGCGCTTACTGCCAAGACAAAGTGTGTTGCCCATCCCCCGTGCCTAGGCGCACTTTTTATAACACTGATTATAATTATAGTCATGCTTGTTTTATTCGCTTGCTATGTTCACACATATATAAGACTGGTTTTTGATATTATTTTATTTTGGTTTCCACAAATTCTTTGTTCAAATATAAATATGTTATATATTAATATTTAAGTATTGCTATGCTTGTTAAAAAAATTTTATATTTATGTGACTCATAATAATTAATCGTCCAAGGCCTCAAAATTATAAGGGTGGGCCCTCTATAGATATATAAATGAAGTGAGCTGCAAGGCTAACTTGAAGCGTCTTCAACCAAACTGGTTTTCAAAATATATCATCAATTTTTTTGGAAAGAAAACTCTATTTCTGACTGCTGATGTTGTATTTATATCTTCATGCATGTTTGGCACAACTTAAATTATAATTTAAGCTAATCAAACATTATTTTTTATCCACGCATTTCGTAAGATCCACAACTTACTACCCACACATTATGTAAGAGCTACAACTTTTAAGTACTTAAAAGCACTCCCAAACAAGCACGTAGTTTCATAGTCCCAAATATAAAGCAGGCAAAATTTCACGGAACCCAAAACTGACCAAACCCAAACCAGATCGGCTGGTTCTGGTTCTGGAGTTCACCATGCACCTAAAGAACAGGACTGGATACTCAATTTGCTATTTTATTGTTATATTTTTTCAATTTTTAAAAGAAGGTTAAAATTTTTATTGTGGCTCAATCTAATTGTTGTGCACTTGCCACGCCTAATCTAGACCTGTTTGTTTAGGCAAAAATTGCTTTGTCCTGCCAAGGATTAGACAGACCCTATATTTGTCTAGTTCTAGCAAAAACTGCAGCATGTCCACCCTCCCCAGAAATGCCAATGCAACATTAGACATTTGTACAACCTTAGACTAAACCATAGCTACACATGCATAACAGGGCGAGTGTTTGGTACATGCTAGACGAATCTTTTAAAGAATTCACAGTTCAGTGCAATGAGGCATAGACTATCAGAAAAAGATTATTTACCAACTAAATGAGAAGCGACATTCAAAGTGTGATACGCACCTCGGCAGCCATTCGAGCCCATTTGTTTCCCATCTTAACATGAAGTTCAATGATACGACGTTCCTCCTCTGGGGTGAACGCACCTTTCTTTAGATCTGGTCTTAGGTGGTTTGCCCACCTCAAGCGACAACTTTTCCCACAACGGGCAAGCCCCGTGTGCTTCTGGACTGCATTCCAGTTCCCTTCTCCGTGCTTGGTAACGTACTCAATTAAAATGGCGTCTTCTGCAGAAGTCCAGGGACCTTTTTTTAGTGGACAATTCCCACCAACATTTCCTTCACTATTACCTTCCTCGACATATGGCGAATCTACGCTATTTTTGGATATCATTTTTTCCTCGCTTTCACTTGTCATGCCCTTCACCTATTTCGTCAACAAACGAGGGAAAATGATTTAATAGTTCATAAGATAAACTAAAAAAAATTTCGTACAAAGACAACTAAAAGTGTAGGGCTATTCCAAAAATGTGATCTCATTTTTGACAAGAGTTAAATTTGTTAAAAAAATGATGGGAAAAACTAACAATATTTGAGAAGTGGATTCTAGAAAATACTTGGTGTATACGCGGATATGCACTTTTTAGAGATACGAAAACAGGACGTAACAATTGTGAATTTTCTACAAACAAATCACATTCCAAGAGATTTTATAAGCTCATTCATCCATCAAGTCATCAATCATAAATGAAAGAAAAAGAATTACAGTCCAAGAAATGTTGTCCAACTAATTCGTACGAATCAAATTAACAACACATATAGAGGTAGGACTCGATTAGTCAATGTCAAAAGACGGCTCGACAATTGTGAATTCCATTACAAACAAATCACATTCCAAGAGAACCTATAAACCCATTCATCCATCACGTAACCAGTCATAATCGAAGGAAATAAAATTAAAGTTCCATGAAGCATCATCCGACTAATTCTTATGAGTCAAATTTACTAAAACTATATAGGGATGCCTTGTAAAGACAAAGTGTGCATTCGGCTAAAATAATTAGTCCCTTTCTGGTTCAACTAAAAATCTGAATTAAGATCTAAGTAAAAATAAACAATTAATTTTAATCACGGGATCCACAACTCCTCACAACATTCCATAAATTTTTATCAAAATTTACTAAGCAGCTAATTTTTATCTAAACCAAATAGGAGCTTAAAAACTTAAAAAGTAACTTCTACTACCTAGTCAAAGTCAAGCTTTAATTTCAACCACACATTCAAAACTATTACTCATTATTATCCACATATTTCGTGGTCTCCATCACTATTCCTCCTAAAAATTTACAAATAATCAATCTCGAACGGAGGCAAAGTAACAGTTAATGACTTAATTTCAAGACAAAGTTACAAATGATAAATTCCAAACATGATAATTTGACCAACAGAGGATTTTGTGCAGCTTTAACGATTTCCACAATTATCCAGTAGCATTAAAAATTATTAAAATCCTATAATGATTTGCCGCATTCGATAATGTTGGGTTTTGATACCCAATAAATCCAGGCGATGATATAAATCGATGTCAGGAATTTTATCGACACCAAAGTGATGGTTCGACTCGGAAACAACTTTGAACACTTTAGAATGGCCCATGAGTTTAGCCAAGTAGTGGTTATTGAGTTGGGTTATTGATTAGTGGCTTGGGATTATTATTGGCCCATTTAGAGAGTAACTTGGCCCATAATTGGAGTGACCTAATTTGAGGGTTATATACACTTGCATTAGCTGTTTTTCCACTTGAGTTTGAATTTGGGTGTGTGCAGGACTGGAGAGAAAATGAGAAAGAGGAGGCAGCCGGCTTGGGGGTTTCTTTGAGAAATTCTACCATTGTTTTCTTCTACTTTTTCTTTCACCACAGTGGTCGCATAATCACAATCTTCATCTTCATACTTGGGTGGAAACCATCGTGGCAACTGAGTGTTTGTGGGTCGAGCCTTGGTTCGTTTGGTTGATTTCTGAGCCCAGAATCAAGATTTCTCGAGGATTTCAGCAACAGATAATTAAGGATAATTCATGTCTATAATTAATAATTTAATAGTCAGATTGAGAATCAATATATGGCAAGCATAATGGTTTGACACCAATAATTTTGCAGAACTTCTCAAAGGTAACTAGGTAATTGGGCAACAAGCACAATAATTTAACAAACAATGAATTAAAAAGAAAATTTTCCATTATATCTGCATTCCACAACAAAACCCAATAGTAAAAATTTATAACTCTGTATTATTCAACAGTAAAATCACCGTGCCTGTTAAAACCAAATCCTCCTAAAATTGGTGAAAACAACGAAATTAAACCATCATTGCATGCTATAGAACTGATATAATTGGAAATTTCCAAAATAAAACAGGCATTTGAATATAAAAATAGTAGAAAAAGGTGCATGAATCGAGTAAACCTAGTGCAATTCGGTTTCCAAATTCTCAAATGCAAGATCTAAACATCCAGAACAGAAAAAGCCCATCCGGTAATTTTAGGATCTTAAATTAGATAACAGCATTTTATTTTATTTTATTTTATTTTTTATATTATAAAAGCTCATTCATGCAAAGGCATTAACAGAACTTGAAGAAATATTATCATTATATTAATTATATAATATCTAATTTATTTTGGATACCTGAATGCAGAGAAGACGGTCTTAGAAGCTGCAGTACACTTCTCGCGAATCAAATGGAGCCCAGATTTTAAAAATAAAATCCCGTAAACTTGAAATCTAATGTTTCAAATGCAAATCCGAACCTCAAATTATAACTGTAAGCGAAAAATAAGCCCAAATCCAGCTGAATTCTTAAAAGAACACCCAAAAGCAGAACAATGCGGATCAGAAATTGAGAGGAAAGCTAAAACCTACTTTTGTTTTGAGCTGTGATTTAGAAAACCCAGAAAGATAACACCAAGAAAATTCCAGAAACCCTTTCGTACAAGTGGAGATGAAATTGGCCCAAGATCCACTTATTCGAAAGAGAAAAATGAGAAAGACGGAGAGAACGAGATAAAGGAGGTTCAGCTTACACAAATAAAAATGGAAATCGAAAAAAGAAGCATTACATGGCAATATCTGAGTAACAATCGACGAGAGATTTCAGGGTTGAAGAACAACTCATTTTCTTATTTGTAAAAACACATAGCTACCCTTCAATTTTTTTGGCAAGTATTTGCATGATTTCATTGTTCGTATTATCAAATTATGTGCTAATTCCAAAATCTGACCTCTGGGTATGAGAGAGAGACAGAAAATCAGAGTCCTCAAATGATGATATTTATATGAGAGAGAGGGAATGGAGACTGGGATTTCATTCTATCTTACCATATTTGTGAGTGAAGATTAGAATTAAAGAACTTTAAACTCACTTTAATGTTACTCGTATTTTAATTTGACAATTGGCAACTAAAGGGAAATATATGCAATTGAGGTTGTAAAGTTGGACCAGGAATGATCTTTAATCCGTCTCATTTGTTCACACTTAGGATGCGTGATTGAAAGTAGTCATGTCAATGAGTCGAGTCACAAGCCGAAACTCAAGGTTGGGGCTTGGCTCGAGCAAAACAGGTCCGAGCTTTTTTGGATTTTGCTCGGCCAAAAAAAAAGAGGCTCGACCCGAGCTTTCGGCTAGCGGGCATAGCCGACTCGTTTTTTTTTTTAAATTCGTTATAAATCAATAATTTTTTATAATATATTTAAAATTTATACAATTTATACGTATTATAAATAATAACTAAATATTAATATATAAGAAAAAATAATAATAATAAAAAAGTCCGACTCGGTCCGTGACACGGGCAGGTGATGAGCCCGAGCTAGCTCTGGCTCGAGCCAACGCCCCAAAATGGGACTCGGCCCGAGCCGAGGCTCGATACCACCGAGCCACGAGCCGGCCCAATTAGGGTTTTTTCGGGCCAAGCCCGGGCTGCCAAACTTTTTTGGCATTGATAATTAAGAGCATGAAATTTATATAGAAAGAAAATAAATTTTAGACAATCCAATTATCTAGAACTTATTTGTATAAAAATTATTAATAAAATATATTAGATTGATTTAATTTTCAATCTAAAAATATTTTACTTGTATATTTTTTATTAATATGTAAATGAGAGAGAAGTGATAGATGAGAAAGAGAATGAGAGATTGAATTACATGGAAAATAAAAATCACATCTCCCTAAAAAAAATATTTTCTTGGTTTTCAACGAAAATATGATCACGTGACCAAAAGTAAGAAAATATTTTTCGTGAAAAAATTGTCAATCAAACAGCACAAAAGTAGAAAATTAAGTGAAAAAACACATTTTTCATGAAAAAAATTGGCAATCAGACGCACCTCTAGTGCTTGTGTGAGCAAATTAAAATTTTGATAAAAAAATTAAAGTCAAAGTCAAAATCAAAATCAAAATCAACAATTAATTTTGATTATATATTTTATGAGATTTATAATTTTTATCAATTTTTTAACTGCACTCATTATGGAGCCCACAACTTTTTAATTACATATTCACATATTTCAATGAACTCGTAACTTTCATATAACTTAGTTAAAAATTTTATCAAAACCTTTATCAAACGATCCCTTGGCATCATTTAAGACTCATAGTGCTATAAGTCAATTTTTATTTTGGACGTAGGAACCCACAACTGCTCTCCGTCAACAGAGCCCCGACCACTTCGAAGGGGCGGAGGTCCGACCACTGTGAGTGCGCACTAGTTAAACCTTTCTCCATGTGTAGTAGCCCGCAAACCACACAGGAGAGGTATCGCACTGGGCGGTCAGGAAGTATGGTAGGGGATTCGAACTCGTAACATTTGGTCTCCGCGTTCACCTGCTCCACCAACTCGGCCACCCCCGAAGGGGTATGCTATAAGTCAATTTGTTTGCATAGATGGGTAGTGTTTGAAGAGGCCGATCCACATTAGCCTATTATTTTGATTTTAAAAAAATGACTAATAAACTGCTCGGTGTGTTTAGGTGTCATCATATAACTCGACACATTTAGGCATCTCCAATGCAGCTCACTTTAAGTACGAAGAGTAATACAACTACCCTTAGTAAAAATAATGATCAAAGGAACTTAATTAACACAATATTTGATTACTTTGCATAATTGGATTTTAATAATCTAATATGTAAAATTGTAAAACTATATTTGACACAAATTCTTTCAAAATACATTATTTTATAACACATTTACAACCACACATTCTGTAATAAAATAATATTTTCTATCACATCAATAATTTTTCATTATTAATTGGAGATAGTACAACTCCAATTAATTAATTTGTTCATGTAGAGTAAATTATGCAAATTATTAAAATCATATTTTTATTAAAATTTAATAAAAGTTAATAAAATGTGCAGTTGAAAAAAATTGGATCCCATGATAATTTGTGGTTAAAAATAATTGTTGACTGCGACTTGAAATTTTAATCAGCTTTTAATCTTCGCCGACATGTGCATATTAGGAATCCTTATCTTTTATGAAATAGAGTATTGAAATTTCTAACCTTCCATTCACTGTTCAATAGACTATAAAATGGTCATAGATAGAATCTTGATTAAAAAGCACTTAAATTTATTCGGATCTATCGAGTAGTTCTCTTAATTTTCATGCCATATTGAGTGGCTATTTAAGATGTTATGAGATAGTTGTTGAAGTTTTCACTAAATAGAAATGTATGAGAGTCTTGAAGTTTTGACTAAATAGAAATGGATGTGAAGGTGAATTGTAGTTTTAAATTAAAAATTAGATAGTAGTTCCTAAATAAAATGAGCCTATAAAAAATATTTCCTATTTAGACGTACCTCTAAATTTACACTCTTTAAATAGGAAAAAAAAATGAATTCAGTATTTCTCTCGCTCCTTATTTTTTCCTAATTTCTTTAGAAGCGAAAAAAAAAAAGATTTTAACATTTGAATATCAATGGTATATTTTGAACTCAATCTCAATCACACCCTTATCTACTATAGCATATTTTGTTCATTTTATAAATATATTTGTAGTTTTAATTTTTTGTTAAAAAATTAAATTTCTTCCATTTTCTACAAGAATTAGGACTTGCTTTGGAGTTTTTTGGGTACTGGTTATGGGGATTTTTTGAAGTATCGACTGCAATAGTTTGTGAAGGATCCAATTTTGGGTGATTTTAATAGTTATTTTAAAATAGTCCTACCTTTGCTTGAAAACTTATCATTTGACAGTTCTGAATTTTTTTTAAAAAGAATTACATATATGTCAATATACATAAAAGGGTATGTATATATAAATAATATGGAGTAAATATATATGTCACTCCTTACAATTTAATATGATTTATATCGTTTACCCAATAATTTTATGTTGTATATGGACTAACCTTAAACTAATTATTGTGATTTGAATAAGCTCTTGCATGGCAATCATTTTGTAATGGATTATAAGACAAAGAAAAACGAAAATCGATTCAATAAATTTTAGAGAAAGAGAGAACTAGGGAGATAGAAACACGCATGTGGGGAAGTTGGAAGGAAATGTATATATATGAATTTTGTATGGAGCATATTGAGTCCTTAAAGAAGGGGTAGATGATTCTGATCGTTGAATTTCCTAATAAGGAAAATCTTGGGGTCTAGAATTCTCTCTCTTTCTAGTGCTTAGTTTTTTGAGTCTTATTGGAAGGATGAACGTGGATCGTTGATCATGGACATTAATGGATAGGATTTGTATTCTAGACTATTATACAAAGGAAAGTGTTGACCAAAAAAATTGTTTGATCAAGTTGTCATAGAATTTCAGCCACCTCCCGTCCATCTAGACATTACATGTATGCAAAAACTAATACACCGTTAGGGTAAAAAAGTCACATTTTCAAAAAGTCTGATAATTGTAAGCACGTCGATGATCAAGTTAATAATCGGATGGGGATATAGTAAGTGCAAAAAAAAAAAAAACAGATGAGTGGGGATTTGGAAAAGGTTTAGAGTACATACATTGATTTTAAAAATTGACCCGTCTATATATAGAGCAAGAAAATGAGTCAAGATGGTTTTGTGGACCTGGCCCAAGTTTGAGTTGTACATTTATGTGCGTGTTAGACTTTGAATATAAGTTGTCAACTAGGCGAAAGCTTACAAATTCCATCCAAAATATACGCTAGTCGTGAACAAGTGAATACTTGCAAATAGTCTCCTAGATATAAGGAGTTATAGATAGCCTCTGAAATATGAGACACTCACAATAAGTGAGGACTTAGAACTGTCTCTAAAATGAGTCGATCCCATATATGTGAGGACTTATAAATTACTTTGAAAATATGCGAGAGACCCTGAATTTCATCGAAGAGACGATAATTTATAGTTAACCTAAGAAAATGTAATGTTGAGGACTTGTGAACCAACCTCGAAGAGATGAGGCTCTGTGGGTAGCCTTGAAAGACAGTTATCACACTATGATTTACCAAAATTCTGATAGAAATTGAGGCCTAATTGCACACTCAAAATATTCATGATGATAAGTGAAATAATGATAGATCAAAGTTCTCCAAATCGAGCAAATCCCCTTCCCAGGCTTAGGCTTGAGCTTGGGCTCGTTCCACTGTCCCTCTTGACCTATTTCTCTCCATCTATATATATGACCCCGTTTGGCCCTCATTATTTGAAATTTTAATGGTTGGAATAGTATTTTTTTGAAAAATGTGTGGTTAAAAGAGAAAAAGGGTTTTAGAATTACATGTAATATTATTTTATTAGAAAACGTATGATTGATAAGAAGAGAAAAAATGAATTATAATTTTAACGGGGGCCAAACAAGGGGCTATGTGAGTTCATTTTGCACCAAATGTATGTACTATAAACCCGAGTCAAATCTCGACCCATCCATCTCTCGCGCACTTATTCTATCTCGTTTTGATAGTTAATTTGATTGTCTGAGTGCAAACAATCACCATATTTTTTTTTAGAGGAACCTTTGTACCCTAACAATATGTTCCAGTGTGTAAGTGTTTTGTAGGTGGACGAAAAGTTGGTCGAGATTATGTTAATCACCCGATAAGATGGATCTTGAGGTCAACAGAAAGTATTCAAAATTTGATAAAAGGCCCTTGTAGTTTATGTGATTATCAGAATTTCCCACTTTGAGGTTTTGACTCTCAATAGAGTCCTGCTACATTGTAAAGCTAACACTTAAATTATACAAACACTTGTTACATTTTACCATAGAATTGGCAATGCGGAATAGAATTATAAAATCCACTTCAAGTAGTCATTCTCGTCTCACTAGTTTGAGCTCATCATTTAATGGTATTTTAGTTTGATAGTTACGTTGTGTAGTTCACCACTTTGAAACGGTATTAATAACCAACCTAAGATTTATAAATCATACCCCAAAAATAAACCGATAGAAGTGATATTAAATCTAAAAATTTTGATTTAAAAACTTATGTGTACGTATATATTTATATAACTTGTAGACCCCAAGAGTGTCAATTCAACTTCATTTTATTTAAGAAAGCAAGTCCTGCACGTGTTTGGGATGATCTTGTTTGAAGGTCTTTGTACATGATGATTGGAGTTGTTAGAATTAGGATGTGAACTGAATTCTATTTAGAAGACTATTTGAGAATTCTATTTGAAATCTAGTTGTCTATTTGGGAATTTAAGTTGGAATTCAATTTGGGAGTTCAATTATGAGTTGGTGATTTGTATTGGACTTGAAGCAAACTTGAAGGGGTCCAAGTTGCAATAGAAGAGGAAGAAATTATGCAAGGAGAAGGAAACGGAAAACGAGCGCCGCTACACACCTTAATTCCACTCGAGTGCTTCTACCACGATACCGTAGCTCATTTTGGCATATTTTTATATCCAATTTTATCTCAAACACTTCATTATTGTATAGACTTGTTATCGCTAAACTCCACAATATCTTATGCTCTTCTTTGCACTATATATTAGGAGTAAATCTCTAGAAAAATCAATACCTACATTCTACATAATAATTTATAATCATCCACTATTGATATTAATAAATTTTCGTCTTCTGCCCATGGATCTTTTTCCACGTAAATCTTCTATTCTTGTTTGATTTTCATATTGCCATATTATTCTCTTTATTTTATTTATTAATCAAGTGGTATCGGTTTAATACAACAAATGGTATCGAAGTGAGTTTGATAAACTCGGTTTGAGGTTTGATTTTTGTGAGGCAACCGTGAAGTATGATATCCGCTTTTGGTTCGCAACATCAGATTTTTGCTTTGGGGGTAAAAATGTGAGTAGTGCTCACATAGATGAATTTCGATGATACTTTGTTGGAATTTGACAAGATGCCCTCAACTTGAATGCAGGAGGAGAAACAACGTAGTGATCGAAAGACCCTATCACAAATACATTGTCATCTTTCGAATCATATTCTTCGAGATGTTTTAAAGAAGAAAATCGCTACTGCATTATGGGTGTGTGACGAAAAGTCTAACACACAAATTACATCTGAAGTAGCAATTGTATTATTGTCGTATGACCAAAGGTACACCATTGGAAGATCACCTAGCTATTTTTAAGGAAATTGTTGCTGATTTGGTGACCTTGGAGATCAAGTATGATGAAGAAGATTTAGGGTTGATATTATTGTGTTCGCCGCCCTCTTTATACAATTGTGATACTCTCACCGTCGAATAAGTATATGATGCTCTATTCTGAAAGAAAAATACGAAGCATCTTGTTAGATCGGAGACTAATGGATATGGTCTTGTTGTTCATGGTGGTTATGTGAGGAGTAGATTAAGGTCTAATTACAGTAATAAAGCCTATAATTATTGCAAGAAAATATGACATATTAAGAAGGATTGTTAAAAGTTGCAGAATAATAATAAATCAGTGGGTGCAAACTAGAAGGAAAAATAACCAGAAGCTTCTGGTAAGGCTATTACTGCAAAAGATTACTACAAAGAGGGAGAACTTTTGGTTATTTCTGAAGGCAACTCCAAACCTGACGAGGACTGGATTCTTGATACAACTTGCACTTTTCATATGTGTCCAAATCAAAATTTGTTTTTAACATATGAAATAATTTTTAAACGTGTTGTAATAATGGAAAATAATATACCTTGTAGGATAGCTGGTATTGGAAGCGTCAGAATTAAGATGTTTGATGGAATGTCAGTTAATAAATGTGCCCTTATTGTGATGAAGGGACCCAGAAAGTTCCAATTATATTTCTTGCAGGGTTATACGAAATCTTTTGATATCAATAAGCAAAAATTAGACACTCGGGTAGATGTTGAGTTTAGTTCAGTATTGTTGGAGTTTGGTTTAGGGTCTAAATTAAAGAATACATCTCAGTCCAGTTTAGAAGTCATAGGTAATGCCGCTTTGCCGCCATCGCCAGTGGTTCCCCTGTATTCAATTGCTAGAGACGGACCCATGAGAGATATAAGGCCTCGACAAAGGTACGGGGAAGTTAATTTAGTTGTTTATGCTTTAAATGTAGTCAAAGGTATTAAGTCTAGCAAAGAACTTTTTATAGAAGTAGTTAGTTGTGTTGATTTTGTTACATGTATGTTTCTGCCCTTTTTGGTAGTTATTATTAAGTTATTTGTTCGTGTGGATAATTCGAACAACTTTGGTGTCCAAGATAATTCTGCTGAGCAGCGAGTTTGCCCTAGTTAGGTTTTGTGAATGATGTGGAGAATTTTTCGGTTCGAGAATTTTTGGAGGAGAATTTGTTGTTGAAGAGTTAAGTTTTATTCCTTGTAGTGGAATTTGTCTCCAAGTCGAGAATTTTTGAAATTTTGTTCATTGCAGTTGAATTCATATCGTGGAGCTTGTTAGAATTAGGGTATGACCCGAATTCTATTTGGAAGACTATTTGAAAATTCTATTTAAAGTCTAGTTGGGAATTCTTGTTGAAGTATATTTGGGAATTCAAGTTGAAATTCAATTTGGGAGTTCAATTGGAAGTTGGTGATTTGTATTGGACTTGAAGGAGTCCAAGTTGCAATAGGAGAGGAAAAAATCATGCAAGGTGAAGGAAACGACGAACTCGTGCTCGCTAGTCGCTAAGCGCCGCTCAAGAAATCAGAACGGGAGCTTCAGCGCTCGCTATCTGCGAGGAGGCCGCTCAAGTAGCCTGCCATCGCTCAACAACTGCGAGACCGCCGCTTGAGCAACGGTCTTATCTGGATTTTGAACAGTTCTCGATTTTAGCATATTTTTAAATTGTATTTTATTCCAAACACCCCATTATTGTTTAGATTGTTATAGTTGAACTCCACTAAATCTTAGGCTCTTCTTTGCATTATATATATGAGGAGTAAACTTTTAGAAAAATTAATCATTACATTCTACACAATAATTTGCAATCGTCCATTATTGTTATTAATAAATTCTCCTCTTCTGCCCGTGGATCTTTTTTCACTTAAATCTTGTGTTATTGTTTGATTTTCATATTGCTGTATTATTCTCGTTCCGTTATTTATTAATCAAGAGGTATCAGTTCGCTACATAATTTTTATTAGGAGCGTTGTTCCTCGTGATCTAATTGTAGTGAGCAGGCAGGTTCTGATGTTTACAATTGGGACTCTACTAACAGTAGTGAGCTTACGGTTGTTTGCAATGCTCATGCTGGTAATTCATCTCGGAAGCCCTTGTTTATTGGAGGAGAAGATGGTTCCATACACATGTTCGAGATAACCAGAAATGTCAAGTGCAATGCACGGAAGATTGCAAAATGGTTACAAGGGTCCCGTTTATTCTCTTAATTTGAGTTCCCGTGGCTGGTTTCAGCTTCCAGTGACACGAAGATTTCACTTATTGATGTGAGAAAAATTTGAAGACAGCAGGCATTCTTCTATTGAAAATTCTTTTGAAGGCAGGCAATTGGACATAAAAAATGTAGAACCTCCTTAGAGTGTTCCATGGGTTTGGACGCAATTTATTCTCTGTGGACATTTGTTCTGATAATATTGTCTGTGGAGGTGAAGAAGGTGTTGTCAATCTGGAACTTCTTGCTTTACTTTGAGAGGTTTAAGGCTGGAAAACAGGACGAGGAGGCAGAAGGTCCAAACGGCAGTGAGTAGTAAAGGTGGCTCGACTGAGCAGTGTTCATTTGCTGCAAAAAAGAACCAAATGAATGGAAATACTAACAAATATGGGATTACTGAGAAGCTGAAGGCTTAGTAGTAGACAGTAGTTTCTGATTGTTTCTTCTTTGAGAGGCTTAAGTGGAAAACAGGACGAGGAGGCAGAAGGTCTAAACTGCAGTTAGTAAAGGTGGCTCCGACTGAACAGTGTTCATTTGCTGCAAAGAAGAACCAAATGAATGGTAATACTAACAAACATGGGATAACTGAGAAGCTGAAGGCTTAGTAGTAGACTGTAGTTTCTGATTGTTCTATCTATTGCTCTTTAATCTTTGTTATTATGATACATCAAAATATAGTATTAGCAGCTTTTGTAATTTTCAACTTAGAGTTTGATGACAATGTGTGTTTGATTATTTCCTTTACAACGATTCTCCATGTATCTGTATGATTCTTCTTTGGCACTCACCATTGCTTCTCGTGTTCTATATTTATGCGGAGTTGCATATTTTAGTGTGAATTGTGTTGATTCTTCATTCTCAACAGTTCATTTATATGTGTTTAATTCTAAAATCATTTGATTGCTTCTGAGAAAATTGTAGAATTGATACTAAGACTTGTGGTTGGGGAAGGTTGTGAATTAGCGCCGTGAATAGGGACTTCTGAATGAATAGTGTGTTCTTTTGGTTTTTAACACGGTGCTCATATATCATACCCATGATGCCATAAGAGTTCTCTAATTATGCTTGTTGGAAACTGCATATCTTTTTTTCCAAAATGTTTTAGTTCTTTGGAAGCAATCCTTCAGCTTCTTTATGCCTTTTTGCTAGAGATATGCCTACATTCAGGGCTTAAACTGCTGGGAAAGTAGGAGATTTTGTCTTGCCCTGGTTGCATGTTTACCAAGATATACTGCAATTTAAAGTCTATCGTTTGCACGCGCACTGATGGCGTGTTTGGTAAGAATAATTAGATAGCACCAGACATTATCAAGGAGAAGATAACATCTCTGTACAATCCTAAACACGAACAATAAGATATATGTATGGGTCCAGTACACCAGTGTTACATAGTATATAAACGATTTTTTGTTGGCAGGCACAATTTCTATGAGGGTGTTGTACGTTTGACCTTAAAAGTTATGAACCTATTCTTGTGAAGTGCAGCATATTAGGGTGTCTGGTTTTACCATTTAGAGAGGGTTTTTATCTACCTTCAACTACTCATACTCATCCGATTAGAATGATATTTCCTATGAATAAACAGAACTTTACCAACAAAAATTTAACGCAAGTAATATAAAATAGTAATGTCAACAGTTTTACACCAAATGAATACCTCGGGATCTTTTTGTGCTTAAGATCTGATCATTACACGCATGATGGATGAAGATTGTAAGCTGGATCATCTACAAATTACTTGGAAAAGCTGTTCTCTCTCATGGCTCCATGGATTCAAGAACTTCATTTTTCTCATTTAGACATTCCAATAACCCTAGAAAATATTTCTCCGATCATGACCCCTGTATCCAGCCACGAGAGCCTTTACCTCTCGAATCTTGATGACATGATTGGAGCACGTGTTTTCACTCCAACCGTATACTTTTACAGATCGAATGAGTGGCATTTTCATCATGAACCGATCATGAAAGTACTTAGAGACGCTCTAAGAAGCGTGTTAGTGCCATATTATCCTTTCTCAGGGAGGTTAAGGGAAACGAAGAATGGGAAGCTAGAAGTATTTTTCGGTCCTGATCAAGGTGTACTTCTAGTTGAGGCGCGTTCGGATGTGGCCTTAGCTGATTTGGGAGATTTAACCGTTTCAAATCCTGCATGGATTAAATTGATATACAGATTTCCTAATGAAGAACAGTATAAAGTTGTTGACATGCCATTATTGATAGCACAAGTGACTAAATTCAGTTGTGGTGGGTTTAGCCTCGGTTTGAGAATTTGCCATTGCCTCTGTGATGGGCTTGGAGCAATGCAGTTCCTAAGTGCATGGGCTGCAACCGCAAAAACCAGGACATTGGTTATAAACCCGACCCCTTGCTGGGATCGAGAAACTTTTCGACCACGTGATCCACCAAAGGTAGAATTTTCACACACCGAGTTCAAGAGAATCGATGATTGTTCGAGCCTAACAAAGAGTCTATGGGAAGTCAAACCTGTCCAAAAATGCTACAGAATAAGTCGAGAGTTTCAAATCCATGTGAAAAACTTAGCACAATCAGAGGGAAATTTTTCTTACACATCCTTCGATGCAATGGCAGCTCATGTGTGGAGATCTTGGGTTAAGGCTTTAGACATAAAGCCTCTCGATTACGAGCTTCGTCTGACATTTTCTGTCAATGCCCGTCCGAAGCTCAAAAACCCACCTTTGAAAGACGGGTTTTATGGCAATGCCTTGTGTGTGGCGTGTGCAACAAGTACGGTCCAAAGGCTTGTCAACAGACAACTTTCAGAGACAGCCCGGTTGGTGCACGAGGCTCGACTAGGCGTATCGGAGGAATATTTGAGATCTACAATAGACTATGTTGAAGTAAGCAGGCCAAAGAGATTGGAATTTGGTGGAAAATTAACAATAACACAATGGACAAGATTTTCAATTTATGAATCTGCTGATTTTGGATGGGGTAGGCCAGTATATGCTGGTCCAATTGATTTGACTCCAACTCCACAAGTTTGTCTATTTTTGCCGCAAGGAGACGAGGCCGACTCTAATGGTACAATGATTTTATGCATATGCTTGCCAGAATCTGCCTGCAATAAATTTAGGGAATTTTTCTATCTCATGGATTCAACTGATAATTCCATGAAATTGTTATAATGGTGAAGTTCTCTTGTTAACAGTTCATTCTTAATTTTGAACAGAAAAAAAAGCACTCATATAGCAAATTAAGTTGAATATTATGAGATCCTACTTGTTAACAGTTCATTCTTAATTTTCAACACATAAAATAAAACACTTAGTCTCGAGCTTGTAATTTACACCTTGCGTGTTGTGTGTTAGACCATACCAGAAAAGAAGAGGATATTACAATACTAAACTGAATGGTGAAAAGAATTTCAAGCCAGTAACTTTACAATTAATCATTTATAAGAATTTAACTAGAAATTTGAGAAAAGTACGAGGACTAACTTATTTCTTTTCAAAGTTGAAGATCAATTTACTAATTCTATAATTGAATGAGGACTAAGATACAATTCTCACTTTCAAAAAACTATTTCACCTTGTGTATCATTCCTCAATTTTAAGATTTTTGTCCTCAATTTTAAGATTTTAGTAATAACTAGTTAGAATTAAATGTGTATTACACGTTATTCTGAAATATTTTATTAGTACTGTAAAAGTAATATTTGATACCAATTTGTTGAGAGGATTTGATAATGATAACCCAAGGATAACTAACCAAGAGGGGGGGTGAATTGGTTTTTGAAACTTTTTCGATAATTAGTCTCAAACTAATTAGATATAAAAGATATAAATGTAAAATGTAATACGATAAGTAAATGTGCAAATTCGATGACTTAAT
>CAIGRP010080534.1:0-33902 GCA_903798385.1 Fraxinus cuspidata | reverse complement strand
AAATGATAAAACCTTGATTTTTGAAATCAAGCTCTGATACTAACTTATGTGAACCTTGATTATGCAAGTATAAACTTTGTGTAAATTCTACAATTTCCCACAATGTCAAAATGACATTTTTAGGAAATCTCTCCACCCTTAGATGTACAATCATAGACTTCAACCTCCACCACACCCCTGTAATACTATTTGACAAGATAGCTCAATTCTCTCTCAATTTTCATCTTTTCCTTGGTTTTCTCATCATAGGAGCCCTTCTACAAGAACTGAGCATATAAAGAGGTAAGTCATATATATTACAATTAAATTTCCAACTTTTCCATGAAACCTCAAAGCAATCATGCGGGCTGGCAAGGTTATTTATGAACTCAGTGTTTGATGCTGCAGTTATGCACCAGAAGCAGAATCCCTATTATTAGCCACACAAGCAAAGGTTCATATTCTTTCGAAAAACATATCCTACAAATTTTCACATCGACACTTAAAATATACATTTTTTTCTCCAGTAACATAATCTGGATGATCATCTATTTTGTTTTGATTCTACAGTTTTTCTAAGCTTTGCAACATAGGCTGAAGTAATTTTTTCTTAGATTTTATTTCTAGCTAATTTCACCTACACCACCTAATACAATGCAACTGCATGAATCAACCTACAAAATCATGAATGATCTGGCCCCCAATTTGCTGTCTCAGATGATTTTCTGGCTGCAGTTGTTGGGCACTCTCCGCGCTTTGCCTGAGACCCAACGTTAGGGACACAGCACCTAGATTTCCAATTTCCAGTCCACCCTGGTGGCAAGGCACAAAACCCATGAATGATCCATCCATGCTACCAGGAATATGATACTCCACTCTTGAACGCTTCTCCTGAGTCCATAATTCTGCACTTGGCCCGTCCTCTTGGCACTCTGATGGGCTAATTCTTGAGCCATCCATTTGCTTATGAGAATCTGCAGTTATGCCACGTGTATTGAAAGATGGGACGCCATTCAACTGAGCAGAACCTTCAGTTTGGGATTTCCCATCAGTTTTTGAAGCATTTGATTCGGTTTCTGTCATTCCTTTGGTTTCTAGCATGTGTATTTCTTCAACCATGGGTTTCCATACACGGACCCGAGCATTGATAAACCAGTTAGAAACCTAACATGAAAAATGAAACTTAGCTCAATTATTGGAAGCATCTAAGCGTCTTTTTATGATAGAAAGCACAAAGCAAGCCCCAGGGAAGTGGGCTTGGGGCATATCTATAATATGAATCGAAGGCAAGGAATTCAGCCTGCAGTCAATAAGATTTTACGTGTCTGATGAATGCCAATTACCTGATTTCTGGTTAAGCCGGTTTGAGTAGCCAGCATATGCTTGTCAGTGTCAGTAGGATATCTACACAAATAAATTCACTTCCATTAAAATTTGAGTGCGAGAACAAATGCATGCATCATGTGCCTCAAGCATATTTTCAGGTGAACATGACACATACAAATTGATATAGGTAGATAAAAGAGACTTACGGATGAAGGAAATGGTCAAAGAGCCAAGCTCTAAGAACAGACACTGCACGTTCTGGTAGGCCTCTCTGGGGCCTCCAGACGTGTTGTTGGGGATCAAGAAAGCCCGTATAGCACCCACCTTTCTGCTTTTGAAAGCTTTTATCCACGAACTTTAACCTTGAACCACTAGTATCACCTTTAATACTGCTTGTGCCCACAGTGGGGGACGACAAATCTTCTCCCAAGGCATTACTTATGCTTCTGAGTTGGTCAGCTATTGCATTTTTTAGACAACGAAAGTGTCTGGAAACTGTCTTTAGACCTAAAGAGATATATGGAGTAGCTGCAGCAAGACCCGAGACTGGTTCAAAGGATAAAACTACCATTTGCATCTGCTGATGATACTGTTTATACCTTCTGCAAACCTTTGAAAAAAAAAAAATAATAATAATAACACACATGATAAAATACTGCAGTATCTTGACGAACTTTAGAAATATAAATTAATCACACAAACTTAAATCACCATAAAGATTTACAAGCACTCAAATAATGAAGTATCCAAATTGCAAAATATGCTAACAAAACCAACTTTCATTATTAGATGACAAATCATATTAGATGCCACTGTCAATGTGCTTGAAGAAAATGTTGTAATCTCAAATGTCAAATAGTCACAAAAGAAGCTCTTGTAGCAAATTGACCAATGAAGAATCCATAATTATATGCCTAGCACCCTTTATTTCTAATCTAACAGGTAGATCTCGGTTTACAGACATACTGACAACCAACAATAAACTCCAGTTCCATTTAAGGTATAATCTATACATATAATTCATTTTTGTAAACCAAATTTCAACAACTTTAGAAATGCACTGACAATGCTTTTAATATAATGCAGGTACTCGTGACTGAATGACTTAATTTCATATTTAACGTTATAGATTCATAAAGAAATTGAAAGGGAACTGCTATTAGCACCCCATTAGTTGCCACTGTGGCACTCAAGTACTCTTCAGTTGAAAACATATTGCTATTCACTACGAAAAACAAATCAAAACGCTGCCTTCTCAAGAGACATTAAAATTGAGGTCATTGCTTTATACGAAGGAAAACATCACATAAGACATAGAAGCAAAGCAAAACTGTCTTAGAAAAGCAATTCTAAAGTTCAAAATTTCTCCCTTTAAGAATAAATTCCATCTAAAAGTTTAAGGTATTAGGAAGGCGGAAATGGAATAAACTTATTTATTATAAGTTTATTTTCAACAAATATAACGAAAGCAATTCATGAATTTGATACAAGACCAATAGAGGCTCCAACTTGCTCATCAAAAATTTATTACACGATTGTGTGCTTATATTTTCTTTTCCATATTTCATATGCAATTGATTTTCTCAAATCCTGCTAAATTAAACCAACCTTGTTTGGCTGGATATTTCAAATTTACCAAATAGTTCACAATCTAAAATGGGAAACACAAGAAGTCAAATTACAAATACCGCAGCGTGATAACAGAAAATTTCAGTGAGATAGTATTATCCAATAAAAGGAACATGTCTCATAATCCATATACATAAATGGAGGGTGTCCTCAGATCAAGATGTTCGATCGAAATAAACATTACCTAATGTAGTCCACTTGGTATGTCCTTCAAAGACTGACACCGAAAATGCAATAAAAGAAATTACAAAGAATGGGGCAACCTCATCAAGTTTCCACATTCAGAAGCAAAGCATTAGAAAATTGAAATTGCAATCAACAAAATGTGAATCATAGTTATGTCATATTTTTTCTCATGCAAACGACAAGCCATTAGTTCCCTCTTAGGAGGTAATGTTAGGATAAACCTCAAGATAACATTAGGACAGCATTAATGAGCTAAATTGCATCTGTCTTCTCCAACTTATAGCGGCTATTGCACTTTTAGCCCCAACTTTTTCTCCTTGGACTTGAGCTCCTCTAACCTATAGTTTTGTGGTATAGATGGTCCTTACTGATGAAAACCCACCCAAAAAGATCATTAAATATTTGTATAGAAAAAGAAATTGCCCACAACTTTAAACAAGGAAAGAAGTAAAAGAGAGACTAAAATAAATACATCTTCACTGTCCACCTCGATGCCACCCTCTCAAACCAGGCCAGCCCACCCCTACACTCTTTGCACCATCAAACACCTACCACTGCCTCTATTACCCCACGACCAAACTCAAATCATTAAGACTTCAGCTCTCACCCTATGCACAAAGGGTAATACTCTGTGATTTTTTTTTTTCAAAAAAAAAAAGTTGTGTTGTTTCAGGAGTTAAGAGTCTATAGATTTGTTATTGTTGTCTTTCATATTCTTTTTTATACGATGACAAAGGGTGTGGTGTATCGGTAAGGAAGCAAGGGATTGTTGTTTGAGTTGACTCGTAAGCCTAAGAAGTCGAGCAGCCAAATAGAAATTGCTTTAAAGATTTCAAACCAATAACATAAATTTAGCATCATAGACTAATCTAATTAGAGAACAGATGGATCAGAGACATGTTGCAGCAGTGGCTAAGGAAAGAAATATAAGTAAAGTAAAAGAAATCTTCCTTTGATAGCACAAAGAAGGAATCTAACCTAAGCTAATTAGGTTTAGGTTTCTTGTAATTTCTATTTATATATTTGTACTGCTTAATGTTCCTGTAGGGGGCAAAGTAACAGTGGAAAACATAATTCGGTAGCCACATTTGGAGAGGGAATATGTAGAGAGAGAGAATGAACACTGCAGAGAAAGGTACGAGCCGCTGTGCAGAGTCCACTGAGCATTCCAACTTTGTGTCGGGAGAGATAGAGAATCTGAAGAAACTCGTGAGGTTTTGTGAGTTAATAAAGTCTTCTTTTTTCTGTGATCGTTGGCTCTGTCTAACCACATTAATTTTGGTTTATCCGACAAGCTCGTTTTTCTTTTACTATTTTCCGTTGCTTTCGCTGAACGTTTGGGGAATTTTTTCCCAAACAATTGGTGTATTGAATATTTGATGTCTTGTGCCAAGAATGATTTTAGACATTATTGCATGGGACTCGAGGATGAGATCGCTCCATCTCCCTAAATGAGACATTGGGTTTCCACTACCATATGGTTACCAAAAATCTTAAAACTTAATATCGAACAATATATAAGAAAGAAATCATGAGCTGCAGATGCACGAGGATTATCACTGGATCGCATGGTGTAGTATCTTCATTTAACTTTCACGTGTACCCCACGTTAGGACAGAAAAAATTTCTCATTGTAATTCATCAGTTGAAGGTCAGGTCGAGCCTCCCTCCTAAGTTATATTTTATTTATTTTGCAATTAATAGAAGTATAAAACGTGTCAACAATTGTGGTTTAATTAAATTAAATTAAATCTTTCAACTCACCACAAGTTCTGACAAGTATGGGGTTCAATATTTATTTCTTGCTTTTATTATTGACATTGTATAAGGTCGAGGTTGGTGCTTTGAAGCTAGATGCTGGTTCATGAGGGTAGTGGAAATGGTGACAGTTGGAAGCGCAAGAGTTGGTAGTGGTTCATACAGGTTTATTTTTAAGTAGTAAATTGCTTAAGGAAGTTCTATATTGTAGGTGTGTAAGCACAAGGTCTATATTGTGGGCGTGTAAGCACTTTAAGCACGTCCACTTTACATGCAGATTTCAGGGATGAGTTCAACCCAAAGTGCTCGTGATAATGGTGTTAGAGTGAACACCTCTTCTTAGAGAACCCTCTTAGTAAAACAGGATGAGTTGATCTAATAGAAGACTAGTTCCAAAGAGCCGCACAAATAAGAAAGTGCTCATTGAAGGTCTACTGGTGGGTTTATAACCAATTAGACCCCCCTTTACAATCTAGTCTTAAGCTTAAGTTGTGTTCAAGAAGTACTTGTGACACAACTAAACAAGGGGAATATATACAAGTTTATTTAGCCCCTATTTGGTGTAGCTAAAAAATTCATATTTTTAGTTAATTTGGATAAAAGATGATGAAACGTGTGGTTGTGAGTCCTATTAAACATGTAGTTAAAATTAATTATTGACTTTGAATTAAATTTTTATTAGCATTTTAATTCATACCAAACAAGGGCTTAACTAATTTTGGAAACATGCAGGTTTGAATTAACTAAGAAATATAAGCCATGGTAAAAACCAATTCTAAGTAAAGGCAGATTGTAAGAATTATTTTTAAATCTTGCATTGCTTGTTTAAGGTCTGCCCCTTAAGTTTGGGCACCCCTTTACAAAGCAGTTTTAATAGTAAGTTCCACTGAAAAGTACTTATAACACAACAAAACAACAAAAATATTTATGATATTATTTCCCTAATTCTGGAAAAGGGTTCGGATTAAAAAGGGCGCTGAACTTCAGTGGAGAAGTGATTTTCATATTTGTAGGCTTGGTCAAAAGTCATCACCACTACCCAAAACCATCTCAAGTTAAATCAATTTTTAGTGGCAATTCATTAACATGAAATCCATGCTCTAATTATTGGTTGGCTCGAGCTTCAAATGCATGACCAGTAACATAGAGCTGAACGTCCAATCAAGCCCAAGGTATATCATTTCACAATTGACATTCCTTTTCAACATCATTTCCCGGCATGCAAAAATAATTCATTCTTATTCTTAAAACATAGTTTTGTTTGTCAGTTTCTTCGGTATAGTTTCAACAAGAATGAAAATCGTAGAGCTCTAATTGATGCAAGTGGCAAAACAAAGTTAAGACATTCATGACCAAACTACACATCTAATGGTGCTTAGGAGTAAGCAGACCAGATAGCATAGCTGATTGGTTTAATAGCTCCTTTTTATTTATTTTAATACTAAAAGATGTTCCTAGTAACTTTACAAGTTGGCGACGGCCTAGTCTTTACATCTTGGTTTCGGTCCTTGAAAGAACAATCAAGATTTCATTATTGCTTTTGTTAATATTAAATACACTGTATCGCATTCAGAGCCACCTTCGATCTCATGAGTATACAAGAAGGGAGTTGCTACAACTGTGAAGTAAAGCTAAAATAGTGAATGAATGAGATCAAATAATAAGAGTTATCTTTGATGATACAACAACTTGATGAGTTGTCATTGGCCCAACAAAAGAAGAATCCAACTCCATAACCAGTTCGTTAAAGAGTAAAGCAACTGCAAGTGGTCAATAGTAGACTTTCTCCAACAATAGTTTCCACAAGCAAATTCAAAAACACTGTAAGGGCAAATTTTCTCCAAACATGGGGAGCCTAGAAGATAGCATTATTGCAATATGATTCCTTTACTGTAAACTTTATTACTAAAATTAGTTTTATTCTCATTTTAATACTGTCTAATCCATCTTATCGAACGTGCTAAAAATATACAAGTGATACAAATGTATTATTGATAATAGTTTATAGCCAGAGATAAGCAAGTCAGCAGTACTAACCTCATCCTTCATGTATAACAGTTTAGCCTTCTTCTGTAAATATTCAGGCCAGGGAGAATCTATTTTGCTGCTCATACCTCCAGGCTCCTGGCTCTTCCCATTTGAACTATGAAATGTAAAGGACGATCCGTCAGAATCACCAGGTATTGCTTTTAGTACCGTTCCAAGAGCACAGACACTATCATCAGAAGCCCCAACTTCTTTAAGAGTTTTGTCAGGTGAAGCCTCGTGCATTTCAATGTGCTTAGCACTGACACCATTGCAAAGTTCATCCATCAGCTGTTGTGCTGGCTTCAAAAATTTTGAACTTTTGAGAATAGTTGCATAACCAGTAAAGGGACCAAGTGGGCCAGGGTATCGATGGGCAAAACTCGAATTTCCCAACATTTGTTGCGGATAACTCTCTGAAATTTTACCATCAAATGAAAATTTTGGATTGGAAGACAAATATGCAGAATTCAAGGCCTCTGAATTTGGGTTGTTACTAAGACTAACATTTCTGGAGTGCAAATCTGCAGAAATGTCTCTTTCAACAGTCTGCTCTACGTGTACTTTAGGTGATGGTACTGATGAAAGTGACAAAGAGAGGGCCTGAGAATTGGAATTATCATTAGCAGTTATAGTGTGGTCTCTATCTATATTCTTATTTTCTCCATATTCCAATCCACCAAACCATTCCACTCCACTTTTAAGGCGCAATTGATCAGCGTAGCCCGGAAGTAGTAGTAGTTCACCCCCACCAACTGCCCACAGACCTTGGCTAGTTTCTTCGTCATTATTTTGCCTAAAGGAAGCCAATTTTAGGCCAGTGATTTGACTATTGGCAGGAGCAACATCATCTAGTGAATTTTGGTAAAATGAAGAATTACTATGCAGATTCCCATAAGGTTTTGGGCCATTTTGGGTTGAAACATCAGCCAATGGATTCATCAACGAAGAATTTGATTCTAGATAACCATTGTGGATCATTTTTAACGGACCAGAGAGAGTTCCAACTAACACTGGGCACGGATCGGCCATCCAATCACTGCCTGATTGTGAGGCATCGTTTTTCCAAGTATTAAAACATTGTGGATCACAACTTACTGTGGCTGAAGGATTGAAGGTAGAGGACATTGGGCGTGAAAAATTACCAAGAGAAGCCTCAACAACCCGTCTATTAGATTCTTGTACCATTACTTCATCTTTATGCCCCAATAAAGCTTGTGAATTCGCCGAAAAACTAAGCATTTCTGAACATAATTCAGATGACTCGTAACATGAATTCCCAGTCCTTGAACTTCGAAGCTGAACTGGTTCGTAACTTGTACCATCATGGACAGAAAATTGTGCTAAATTTTGCTGAATTCTCAACTTATCACGTTCTTGGTTCATAGTTTTCCCAATGAACTGGTGAGATAAAGGAGAACTTCAACAAATGCCCCCACTCTTTCAGTAGAAAATAGACTGCACCAAAAGCATTTTCATAGACGAATACTGCATGCAAGCATATCCAACCAAAAATATTGAACAATTGTAATAGAATCAGCATAAACTTCAACAGGAAAGAGATGATTCGCCATTAATAAGTATAGAACAAGAATTCAATGGAGAAAACAACCAAGAGAGAGAAAGAGAGAGAGGCGACAGTAATCCGCGTGAGAAGAATAATAGCTTTAAGGAAAATCATATGAACCTAAAAACAAAAAAAAAGTTGGACAAAAAATCTTACATGAACTGTACGCAATCTGTGTCGTAAACTATAGAAAGAGAAAGAAAAGCCTGTGCGTGATGTCTTAAAGCTATTCTCTGCTAAACAGTAAATAGACTTGCATTTCACTGTTTATATCATATGCACGTCTTGGAGACATAAATGGCTTCAACTTTCTACAGAAAAGAATAAAGCAAGTAAAAAGTTTTAGCTCAGCCCCGAAACTTGATGAAAATAACACGAAATCAGGACTGCACATACTGTAGCATAGCAGCATAATTTGATGCAAATAATAAATGGATAACTTCACATCACACTGAAACCCCAAATTTTAGCTAGTATTTCCACTTGCAGTGACCAAAAAATCTAAAAGAGATGCGAAACCCCATATGCAGATCCACTTCATGAACTTAAAGCATAACCAAAGTTCACGAAATACCATAGTTAGTGTGAGCAAGTTCCTTCTTTGGAAAAAAAAGATATATTATATCTTGAATTTGCATGTATAACGCGTTACAAACTGAATTTTTTAAAAGGAGAAAATCTGGAAATTACTTGAAACCAGTTGTTCAGATAGAGTATAACTGTATAATCAAGAAAACACAAGAAGATAAAGAAAAAACAAAAAGAGACGTGTTTCCAAAGTAACAACTTCAGATTTTCCCATACCTGTCTGTATAACAAGATCTAGGTTTTTCAAGAAAAAGGTCTGCGCTGGTTGAAAGAGCAGATTTCGCGGTGAATTTCCGGTGGTTTCCTGTAAAGCTTCGAATTTTAGTTTGTGGCCTGTGGGGGGGGTAGGAGAGGCTAGCTGGATGACCAGGAGTAGGACAATGATTGCAGAGCTGATAATTGCCGTTGTAGCTTTTGTGAAGATGGAATTAACGTCGTTTCGCCGTTACATTTGACGGCGAATCTACATGCACCTTTATGGCTTTATCTATAAAAATCTTTTAGTCTACCACCAGGTAGCATTTTCATTTGTCGTGAATCTTCAAGAAATCACTTTGAAAAATTGGGTTCCCCAACTTGAAATTTGAAAAGATTGAAAATGCTATCAGTCTCTCTCTAAATTCCAGGCTGGCCTACTTTCTTAAAATGTCTATATAAAGGCAAGACATAGGGGTCTTATGATACGGCCCTTAATTAATTGCAGTTAACTACGAAAGTACATATTTAATTATGTTAAAAGAGTTTTACAGTGGTATTCTGTCGTATCAAACTATTCCCTGTAAGTTAATTACTAGGTGTGCTTGAAGAACAATGCTACACTTTCTAGGATATTTTATAGAATTATTTTTTTTTTTTTTTAAACAGAAAACGTGTAGCGTTATTTATTTGAACAATTGGGAAAAAATAAAGAGAAATGATAAATAGCAAGGGTTGATGATAGGGAACAAGTGACGGGTGTCGTGTGTCAGCACCACGCAACACTTTTTTCATTTTTTTTTTCAAACTACTCAATCAAACGCCGACATGTCCCTTGTTTTTTAATCATGTCACATACCCTATTAGTGTAGCATTGCTCAAAAATAAATAGACCCGTACATGTATAAAGCATCTAAACGATACCTCAGAATTGATGCTAATAAAAAGAGGAAACTTTTTTTTTTACCCCTTCGGTGATGGCCAAGTTGGTGGAGCACGCGAACGCGGAGATCAAATGTCACGAGTTCGAATCCTATACCAACACTTCATCCGTCGCACCGGACTTGCTTAGTGCTGTTTACCTTTCTTGTGTGGTTTGCGCGCTACTACAGAGGAAGCGGTATTTACCTAGTGCGCACTCACAGTGGTCGGGTCTTCGCCCCTTCGGGACGGTTGGGCTTCCGTTGACGAGTAGCGGTTGCGGATTGCAACATCAACAAAAAAAAAAACGAAATTTTTTAGGGGAAATGCTATCCGTACAGGATAACAAATGTGATATTTTTGGATTTTTTTTTTTTTATTATTTTGACTATGTTTGGTAAAGATTAAAATTTTAATTTTAATTTAAGTTCAAGTTAACAATCAATGTTTATCATATATTTTGTGAGATTCACAACTTTTAAATTACACATTTCATCAACTTTTATTAAAATTTACTAAAAATCTATTTTTAATCTCCTTCAAACCGGGACTTTATTATTATGATATTTGGTTGGATAGGAGATGAATCGAAAATATATAAGGTTGGTCTTTTTGGGCAATCGACCACGTTGGAATTGAGACACGGCTCAAACTTTCGTGCGGGCAGCTTTGAGAAACCTTGGACAATGGGCAATAGTCCGATCCAGCAATATCGCATAAGTGAATGATGGCAATGCTCCTTGTAAAACTCTTTCATCGAGTGTGTGAACAAGATCTGTCTTCACCTCTTAATTTTTAGTCGAATAAAAAAATATTATATACTTAATCTTCATCAACGTACTGTATATGCTAGTAAGCAGTGCTGGACCTGACAATAGATGGGATAGGCGATCACCTAAGACCCCGTTTTGGTAAGGATCTCAAATTATGTTAGATTAATTGACTAGTTGAAGAAAAATGAAATTATATTTACCAAATTCTTTAAAATAAAACTATCAAATGCAAACAAATGAAATTAATAAAATTTGAACATGCAAAAATCTTTTAAAAAAATTCATGATAAATGGCCTAAAACGTGATATTAGAGGGCATAAAACTGATTACATTTATGTATCGCATAAATATATCAGTGTCATGTTGGCATTACGGTCTCTCTCTGAAATTAATTTGACTCTTCATCTTTAAAACATCATTTTCGTTTTTTAACCTGAAAGATAAAGGTTTCTCTAGTCTCTTCAAAATCTACGTCCTCTCTCAAATCGCCCTTCATAATTTTTTTTCGATCGAACAAGAAACACAGTATTCTTATAAGAATCTATACATTTTTATAATGAATTGTCTCTCTTTAAATTAAAATGTTGAAGATCCATATGCTATATATATATACATTTAATTCATAGTATTTTTCTTCTTAAATCATTTGTTATTCCATTAGCTATACATCGGATTTTTTAATTCTATGTGAATAGCTTCGAAGCATTGGATTTGATTTGGTTGTCATCTAGCCAATGTAACCATACCAATTATATTCATATTTTAATTATTTAAATATTTTCAATGTGCAACTTTTAAATTGCACACAAAGATTCATAGAAATTAGGAAGCATTTCATGGGACGTTACTCAGTATATGCTAATTTCACTCGATAAATGTTTTCACTTTTTGATCATCACGAACGCAATTTACAGTTTGTTCAAGCAAATACCGTTTCCCATTTATGCGTAATTTGTTATAGTTTGATTTAAGGATGCCATACGTTTAGTTTCATAAAAAAGAAAAATATTATTTATAGAAAGAAGCACTTTGATAAAATGAGGTAATACATTAAGCTAAAATATTATTTAGAGTTGATTATTTTCTTATATATAGTTGATTAAGTTATTTCTTCACTTTAAGTTAAGATTTGAACAATTTCAAAAATATGAAAATACATTTGAATTTCCGTTGGATTTGAAAAATTGCAAATGCAAATGATAGTTATTTGGAACGTTGGTGTGATAAGCTTGAAGAATTTTTGGAGTATAACATGAGTTTTGAAATTGATCTACAGGAGTAAGATAAAAATCGCCGAAAACCTTTTTGGAGGTATACGGGCATTAGAAGCGTTTTCTCAGTATAAAAAATTAAAGTTTTGATTGCACAATAGATTTTCCCCATTACTATTTTTGGATTTTATTCAAATAAAAATAAATAAATATACACACACCACATATCTCATACATGCACCACAAATAAATTACATAAAAGGTTCATAATCTTTTGTCGTTATCACATTTATGGCCACTTTATCGAATTATCATCCTCAACATTCGATTAATTAATACATTTTTGTCCGTGATGACGTTTTTCATCCAAAAATTCCTTTTAAAAGAGTAAAAGGACCTATTTGTCCTCGTTATTTTAAATAAGAAAAATTATAATATATGAAATTATGACTAAATATATATTCTTCATTTTAAAGCATGACAAAATGCATCATTAATTAGAAACTATATGTATTAATTAATAAAAAGTTAAGATAAGAATGTCATAGGAAAAAGTTAAGAATGCGATATAACAATGAACAAAGGTTGAAAAAAATTTAATACAATTAGAAAGTGAAGCATTTGATTAAATAAAACGCAAAAAATTGAGAAGTGCTTAAAATTCACCTTGCTCTCTGATCGGTTTTTTTTTTTTTTTTGCTACATTCTAATTGTAAAAAATGAGTGATTCATAAGTGGATAGTGATTATGAAATCTATAAAATATGTAATTAAAATTAATATTTTACATTAAGAAGTAAATTTTGGAGGAAGAAAATAATCCCAAACGTAGGTGAACAATTAAATTTTTTTTTCATGGTGTAAATTATTTACGAACGATTAATTTCCTAAACCATTTCTTACGTGTAATTAGAGATGTGAGTTATATGTTATATTAGACATTTTAGCCTCTTAAAGTTGAAAATGCGGTTTAACTAAATAATTTTGTTTTGTCAAAAGGTAGGGGAGGGGAGGTAGACTTTCAAACTTCATGATTTTTTTATTTGTTTTTTAATATCAATAATTCCTCCTAGGAAGTAAGGAGATTGTATTCAATTAAATTTTTTTAAGAATTTTATCGATTTAAAATAATCTTTTTAAGATTATACAAAGTTTCGGTGTATTCAATGTAGACTTTTTCAAATTTTAAGAAGTCAGAGGAAAAGGTGTCAATGACCTCTTTGTAGAAAAATCTCCACGTACAAACTTGTAATAAAAAATAAATAAATAAAATCTCACACCGTATCTCTCATTCACCCGGGAATGGTAAAAGATTTTCACAAAAAGTATCTTTTAATTTGTAATTTTCCTTTTTCCATCTTCAAAGTACGAATACTTGGAGTCATAATTACTTACCAATTTTATTTTTTATTTTTTTAAGAAAGAAGATCAATATTTTTCTCTCTCTCAGCATGTTATTTTTTTCTATAAAAAGGCAAATTTTAAATTATAATTCTGTTAAGATTTTATTAAAAAAAGTAGATTAATTTTGTAATAAAAATCTTATATATATTTTTGTAGTAAGTTTAATAATTTTCTGCATAAGTGACGATAAAGATTAAGTTTTCATACTATAGATGGATAGATGCATACATTTTTATTCATAACTTTTTTTTCTTTATTGTTAAGTCGGTAAACTATGAGAGTTATTTTTCTTTTCTCATAATGACTATTTATACCTTTTTTTGTGTGGAGTTGTTATGATATGACTTCAATCATTTTACTTACTTTGAGGCCAATAAGTGTGATAATTTGATGGGTACAATAATTATTTCACAATAAAGACATAGTGACTACTAAATGGGCTACTTTTTTTTTTTTTTTTGATACCCAGGTATCCCAACTTACACCAGACTATATCTTGTCACACTGAGGTTGCAAGCCCAGTAACGCCCGTCCTTTGCCAACTCGGATGTGCCCCGGGGGTCACTAAATGGGCTACTTTAGTTGTGATATGTGTTGTTTATGTTGGGATCTTTATAAAATTGAAAATTAGAGATTTCATTTTTTTCATCATGTTGTTAAAAATGCATTTTGGGTAGTTTGCTAATTCATTTATCCAATTGATATGGATTATATTTGAAAATATTTAAAGTCCAAATTGAATACACATTTAAATAAGTCGTAAAAAATTTAATTGATAATGCCTGTTTAATGTAGATTTCTTTTAGAATATATTTTACAAAAAGTAATTTTTTGAAATGATTAATAATTATTGTAGTTTTGAATTAACGTGTGAGAATATTACATTGAGAAAATATGTGTTTAAAAATGAGCTTGGGGGAATATGTGTTGAAAAATATATCACGTGAGCTAAATATCACATCTATTTATTCGCTGATATTTTCATTATTAACATAAAAAAACTTCCAGTTATGTTGTCGAGTTAATAACGATTGAATTATATTTTTTGATGAGAAATAATATTCCATTGCAATCATGAAAATGTAATTATAATATACTTTAGTCAAGTCCCAAAAATAAAAATGAAGAATTATTTTAGGCACTATAAAATTATTTTTTCTTGAAAAAAAAAAGGCTTAAAATGGTTAAAGATGAATTTATTATCACAAATAGATCTCAACATATCTCTACATTTTTTTTGAAATTAGAAGGAAAATCACCCTATGGATTAGATAACTCCATAAAGGTCATAGTAACTTGTTCATGTATTAAATTTAATAATTTGTACTTGTTGGGAGAAAACGGAATGTCCATGCTGGTTGACCCGATCCATTTTGCATGGGACGATTTTTGGAGGGAGGAGTTAAATTTTAAGTTAAGATTAAAACTTCCACTACACTAAAAACCATCAACATACATGCAAAATTTGACTGACGAAAAGTGTGAAGAACACACAATGGTTGTGAATTGATTTGGTACTTGGGTTACGGCTATTAAGCTCTTTTATGATCGAGTTTTTGACCAATGAGTGAGTGCAAGGTAGTGTGAAAATCAAGCAAACCAAATGCAAGTAATTCAACATTGTTTTGAGATTTAAAGTAAGTTCTATAACTTGAAATTCGGCTATAAGCACGCAAGTATGATTAATAGTATTATAGGATTAATTTCACCGATGGCCACTCAATTTTATAGTTGGTGTCAGTTGGTGTCACAATAGCTATCGAATTTAATTTTGTTTTGCCATGGCCACTGAACTTTATACTTAGTATTTCACCAATGCCATTCAATTGCATATAACGTTTCACTATATCCACACAATTTCATACAATATTTCACCATGGTCATTCGGCTTCTTTTTACTATTTTTATTAATTTTAAAGGGGTAAAACGGTAATTTTGTATTATATATATAAAATAAAAAAACTTATATATAAAAAAAATTTAAACGTTTATTTTAAAACAATTTTTATTTTCTTTCCTTTTTTTAAAGAACATTTTTTTAAAATTACTTTTTATTTTATTTTATTTTTCTAAGTAACTTTTTTTAAAATAAGTTTTTATTTTATTTTACTGCTTTAATTAATTTTTTTAATAAGTTCAAAGAGGTTATCTTCGGGGTAGTGGGCTTCAATTAAGTCTTTTGTAAATTGTGGCAAAGTTTATTTCTACGCAGGGTTTATCAACCAGCCTACGCACGATTTTGAAGAATTTTGCATGTCAATTGGAGGATTAGGATTGATCGGAATAGGATATTGTACCAGGAAAAGTGCATAACACGGAGCTAGTGTTTACTTCAGTGATTAGTCAACTGATATTTTTCTACAGAAAATGGCATGCTAGGGTCGAGGCTGTGAGTTAGGTGACTAGGTTTGGAATCTAGGTGTAAAATTAAGAGGTGGTAATTGGGGATAGCCTGTAGTCGAGCTGACCCATGCAATATTGAAGTGGATGGGATGATCCACAATAATGTTGGTGTGGTTCCAGTGTCCTTGTCCAACAAGTTCGGTGGTCGATTTTTTATTTGGAGGATACTGAGATCATGACTCTTCATTTTGGTATCTAATTTGCGGAATGCGATCCTTTGAGTGTGATAATTCGAACAATAGTCTAGCTCTCAATTCTTTATTATTTTTTGATTTCTTATAGGTCGATTTTTTCTTTAGAAGATACTGAGATCATGGCTCTTCATTATGGTATCTAATTTGCTGAATGCGATCCTTTGAATGTGATAATTCGAACTATAGTCTAGCTCTCAATTCTTTATTATTTTTTGATTTCTTATAGTTACTTAACGGGCGGTAATGACACATTGGAATTCTAAAATAGAATTAAAGCGACTTGTCTCTTATGTCACTTATTTTTTAATGTATCCACGGGACTAATTGTTAACATTTTTTAAAGTTAATTTCATCATATGTATATGACGACTTGAGTTGTAAAAGTATTAGCGGTCGCATTTAAAAAATAAGAGTATAATAACTAAGAAATATGTTAAGCCATGAAATACTTGCAACAAGTAATAAATAGATATGTGTATGCTTGCATTACAAGGGCGGAGTCAACACCTGACAAGTCATAGCGATCATTCATTCCGACTCTGTCGGAAATTTTTTTCTGTATATTGGGCTGTTGCTCAAGTGGCTGCACGCTCATCTGGATCCTGCATAACTCCCTTGAATTCTTGGATCAATTAGTGCCTGCATAAGCTCACAAAAACTATCAGAAGAAAAAATTTGAACTCTATAATCGAGAATGTTAAGAAGTAAGTTATTATTTTGAAAGATTTTTTTATTTTTTACTTTTTTGCTATTATAAGTCGTAAACAATAATCTTTTTACGAACATATATTTGAAAATAAAAATCTACTTAAAATTAAATTTAGATTGCCCTTTAAAAAAATCCAGATCATTTACAGCGCTTTCCTACCACTTCTTCGATGGAAGTAAATACATTAATGAATCCCAAAATCTTCCAATATTTCAGATATTCTGAGAATCCCATGCTATAGAGATTATGATTGCGTCACCTGCAGGTGATAGCCTTGGGGACTGCACGCACAAAGGGTTGCATGAGTACTGTGTCGACTATCTATTGACCGATTACCGATAAAAAAAAAACCGGTCAGTAAAACTGTACATCTTTCAGATACTCATAAATCCCAGTTACAAGTTACGAGGACTACAACTCTACAAGTAGTCATAACAGTGACTGATGACTGTAAGCTTTTCCTTCAAAAAAAGTTCATCCGTCGGATGTGGTGAAAGGCTGGTTGATTGGTGAACCATCCAACGTTTGGCATCAAATGTTGCGAAAACAGTTCTTGGCGTTTATTAAAAAAAAATTAACTAATTGTCAACCTTTAATTTAATTTTTATTACATGATAGCTTTAAACAACACATTTACACAATAAAATATTATAAACATAAATTCATAATTTTTACATCATTTTTAATTACACATTCTTAAAAAAAAATATTTAAAACCGTGTTTTGAAGTTTTTAATGCCACCGAACATGGGCTAGAATCAAATTTTAAGTCATTTGATGTCCGTTTAACATTCCTTTCAAAAAGTCAAAAAGAACTTTTAAAATCTAAAAGTAATTTTTGGATATATTTGGCTAATTTTATAAAATTGTTTCTTCTAGTTAAAAGATCTTTTAGATAAAATTCAACGTGACTTTCTCTAGAAGTATTTATGGAATAAAAAGTTGTTAGCTATTTAATATAATTGAAAACCTGTGAACAAAATGAACTAAAATTAATATGTTGTAAAAGTCAATGAGTTATGTGTTAATATTAGAATTTGTATTATATTAGGTCTAGGGTTTGAAAATGGAAAAGAAGGAAAAACGACGCTGAAAATTTCGCTAGATTGTCGCCAATGTTTGGCTCGAACGCCAGAAACAGAAACTGCGCCGCCCTTTTGTCGCATCGTCTCGCCTTCGCTCGAGCGACAATCTGTCATTCATCCTTCACTCAAGCGATAGTGTTATCCATAAATTTTTAATTCTTTTTTAAAGGCTTTTTATTTGACCTATTCATTCATTAATCTAACCTATAAATACCAAATGCCACATAAGAAATTTTTCTAAGGATGAACAGTGAGAATCTATACAGTCTTCATATCCTCTTCACAAATTAGCTTTCAACCTTCATTCTTCCTTCATATCTGTGAGAGTTCTAAAGATGATGGGAAAGTAACTGGAGTTTCAGTCGTTGAAGAACGTAGTGTTCTTCATTAATCCACAGAAGATAGACGATTTCACAAAATGAACTAAAATTAATATGTTGTAAAAGTCAATGAGTTATGTGTTAATATTAGAATTTGTGTTATATTAGGTCTAGGGTTTGAAAATGGAAAAGAAGGAAAAACGGCGCCGAAATTTCGCTAGATTGTCGCCAATGTTTGGCTCGAACGCCAGAAACAGAAACTGCGCCGCCCTTTTGTCGCATCGCCTCGGCTTCGCTCGAGCGACAATCTGTCATTCATCCTTCACTCAAGCGATAGTGTTATCCATAAATTTTTAATTCTTTTTTAAAGGCTTTTTATTCGACCTATTCATTCATTAATCTAACCTATAAATACCAAATGCCACATAAGAAATTTTTCTAAGGTTGAACAATGAGAATCTATACAGTCTTCATATCCTCTTCACAAATTAGCTTTCAATCTTCATTCTTCAATTGATTCTTGGTGATGAAAACATCATATTCTAAATCCAAAAACTATATTGCTGCTTCCTTCATATCTGTGAGAGTTCTGAAGATGATGGGAAAGTAACTGGAGTTTCAGTCGTTGAAGAACGTAGCGTTCTTCATTAATCCACAGAAGATAGACGATTTCACAAAGTTGGGAGTTGCAACACAATCCAGGAGAGCTTTGAGAAACTTCAGCCGAGAGTTGGTGCAGGAGCACGAAATCTAGAAGAGCTGTTGGAATTGGAGTCAGGAGGTCAGCAAGTACGTGTCGTCGTAGAGTCTGGCAGATTGTAAGCTATAAATAATTTATAGTGGATTTTGACTGGTAAAGTGCCCGAAATTTTTACCCAATTGGGGTTTCTTCGTGATCATACCGTGCGTCATTTATTGCTTTATTTATTATTTTTATATTTTGCGATATTCAAATATAGGATAATTGAACTGATTGTATAACCATCTAGAAATAATTAGTTAGTGACTTGTTGCTGATTAATTACAATTTTTAATTTCCTCATTTACACCCATTCACTCCCCCCCCCCCTCCAGGTGTAGTTTAGGTCGAACTTTGTATTTTCAAAAGTCATTTTAAAAATTAATTTTAAAAAATTTAACTTCTCCAAAAGTTATTCTACAAAAAGCAAAAGCAAAATTCATGTCAAATAGGCCTTAGCATTATTTGTCTAAGCATGGTATGAGCCGAATCGATCATTCACCAAGACAAATGAGATGCACAACAAGTTCAATATAGTTGTCTACAAAAGATTGTACAGATAGCTTAATTCCGTATAAATTAATAACCTCGGGAGAGTCGAGTTCCCTTGATACACAGAACTTGGTTAGCCCTGGACGATAAAAAAAGTTCGAGTAGTTGGTGTCTTTAGTTGTTTGAGGTTGCTGTGTATACATTATAATTATCGTGGTACTTTTGCTTTTATTAAAAAAAGTGTTTAGTCATTCAATTATTTGTTTCAAGTTTTGAGACACACTCATAATTGGTTCATGTTATAAACATCAAGCCTTTGTTTGTCCGTCGTTAAAGCAAAATTCTTTATTTTATATATTTATTTTGATTACAAATTTATACAATAAAATATTCTGTACGCAAATCCAAAATTTTTTCTCCATTTTTTAACTACGCATTCTAAAAAAAATAACTAATCAAAATATCATTTTCTTCATTTTCATGGTTGTCAAAGAGGTACTAAAGTTAAAGCCGAAGTTACGCTGAGAATACACATATGATATGTCGTTCTATATGGTTACGCTGCAATTCATAGTATACGTCTAGTTAAAGCCGAAGTTATTAATGATCCAAACTGATATTGTTGACTTGTAGACATTGAAATTGGTTCAAATATTCGGCCTCAACTCAAACTTTAGGTCAATTTTTTTTTGAACTGGTTTAACGTTTATTATTATTAACGACAAAAATTCGTTTGATAAGGTCTCTATTTTTATCTTCTGCTTTTAACAGAAGAGTTTCTTAAAGATGTTATCCTTTTTTTTTTTGCTATAAAAGCTCTAAAAAATAGATAAAATACTTTCAAAAAATTATCTAAATTATTTAAAAGTAATTTTTTACTTTAAGAGGAGCTTTCAACTTCTTCAAAAGCCAAGCATCAGACGAAATTGTTGCACTTGCAGATGCTTTTAGCCCCGTTTGACCCCATTATTTTAAATTTTAATGGTTAGAATAAATTTTTTTTTTTAAGAAATATGCTGTTAAACTTCTTTTTTTTTTTCTAATTACGTATAATATTCTTTTAATGAATAATGTGTGATTGATGAGAAATTTTGAATGACGCCACGAAATAAAAAATAAAATAATTAAGATGGCATAGATAAGTGGGCTGCAACTGATTTCTGTCAAATCCAAGTTATTGCGTTAGATTTTCACTCGAAAAATGTCAATTTTACATTCTTTTCTTGACATGATTATTGATATTGTCAATGTTGATGAGTGTTAATGGGGTAAAAAATTATGTAAAATTTAAACTGATGGGTGTAGTCTAAAAAATGATACATGTGTAGCATGATTCTCTATTCCTTTGGTTTGAACTTCAAACTATTTCTGCATGAACAAGTAATGCCCACGTGGTCTACTGATTTTTTGACTTTAATACATCAGAAAAAAACTAAACTATTCTTTAAGAGCTCAATAAAGTAAAGAGATTGTAGCCTTGGACTGGATCTCTTCCAATATCCCTTGGGTTTGATAATCATTATAAAAAGTTTCAATAATGCTACAAAGTAAAAAATATTTAACACAAAATCTTTACGCACAACACATATGACATAACACAATATTATTAGAAGATAAAGAAAAAAAAAAGGTTCAATCACTCACTGCCACATCAGATTCGGTACAAATTTTATAGAGTTTTTTTTATGTACTCATGGCTTTATCCAATAAGTTTATTGAGAAAAATGAGCTTTGAAATATTATTTTTTTAGAGAATGTACAGTTAAAAAAATTGGGTGTAAGTACAAAATATCTTACAGCGAGAATATATAATTGAAAATAAATTTTTAAAAAAATTGCAAAAATGATTGTCAAACAATGGCTAAATTGAAGTACTAACTAAATCCATTAAATTTCAGAAATGTTATTGGCAAATATTTTGGGAACTAATTTACGAGCCTGTTTGAGCCCCATTTTTTGTTCAAAATGCATTTTTAAATAATATTTTGATAGAGAATGTGTAGCTAAAAAATAAGAAAATTTTTAGAATTTGTGTGTAATATTATTTTATTCAAAATGCTTGAAAACAAAAGAAGAAAAATATATTTTAAAAATAATGGGGACCAAACAATGGCGTATTATAGAATAATACAGTGAATGAGCGAATGAGCATCATCGACTCAAATAATAGAGATAGAGGGGAAACATAGCGAGTGTTGGAGAACATTGACTTAGCATCGTCGGTGACTGACCATCTTCTTCACCCGCTACTCAAATGTGCAAGTATAATTTAAAACGATTTTTAAAAATTGAAAAACAGCACGTGGAGTAATTAGCAGATTACTTACCGGAGAAAATAACTTCAATTCTCACCATCGAAATCTAGTTAATTTAAATTGTGACCAGTTCAGATAACTGAGATCGGAGAAATCAATGGCATATGACCAATAACGGGAATTTGTAACATGTGACATATACACTTTGACATATGACATGATCCAATGACATGTGACCAAATCTCTTGGATGTGTGACATGTAACCTGAGCCAGTGATATGTGACCATATCTCTTGAATCCGTAACCTATAATCGTGATCCAATCCAATGGCAGGTGACCAAATCTCTTGGATCTGTGACCTGTAACCAATTCTTTTGAATTTGAAACATGTAACCTATGCGGGAAATTTCACTTATACATAAGAGGTTGACAACCTCTCACATGCAAGCGGGCCCCCTATGATTAAAAGATTCAAAATAAAATGTGGACCCCCTCATTGTGAATGTTCTGTCAACCTGTATGTCAATCATTGATTGTACAAATAGCATGTCCAGCCTATGCACTTTGACATGTTATATATTCAAGAGATTTGTTCTTAAAAACTCAATCGGATGGGAATGCGAAACCCTCACATCCACAACTCCATCTACAACTGAAACTCAATCGATTGGCTAGACCATCACCATTACCTCCACCCCGACAACTCTCCCTACTAGTGAAACTCAAATGGCTGAGAATGCAACCAATCTTACCACCAACGTAATCTCCACAACTCTACCTATTGTTGAAACTCAAGCGGATAGGTAGGCAACCAAACCTATCACCAATACCATCCCCCATGACTCCAGCTATTGTTGAAACTTAAACAGTTGGCAGGCTGCCACCCCATTATCCACCGCTAACACCCTCACCATTCCACTTACAGATAAAACCCAAACTAGAACACTTAACCAACCAAACACAAACACAAGTCCGATTTTGGGCAGAGGCAAATGAGGCTTGTGCCTCAGGCCCAATTTAAAAGGGGGCCTCAGATTTTTTTTTTCTTTCTAGATGGAGAAATCAGATTTAAGGCCAATTCCTTCCTTCGGTTCCGCCCTTTGTGTGCGAGAGAGAATCTACAATTATGAGTGATGTTTTTTAGAAACAAGCTAGCTGCATCAAGTTTATGCTCCTCTTAGGTTTGTAATTCTATTTTATTTTCTTATATGTGCTTTGAAATGATTCTATTTTACTTTTATACTTATCATTCATAAAAAAACATGGAAGCCTTTCTTGAGACCATTTGGGTTGAAAAATTAACAAATCAACTATTTTTTTTCCTTTATTTATTGAGTTTTCTTTAAAGAGAATTGTGCAAATAATCTTCTTGTTTTACTTTCCACCCTATATTTTAAGAGGACTGAGTTAGGTACATATATTTTTTGCCTTTTTTTTTTAACATATGTTATTACTTTGCAAAAAATTCAAAATTTATTGTGTTTTTTTACCCATATATATATTTAAAAGGAATAGCACAAGCCTTGTTCAAGTATTGTTTTCATATTTAAGTGTGGATTTTTATCCTTATGTATGATTATAATGCAAGTATTGTGTTTTTTCACTCATATATGATTGTTGTATCAGAAACATAATATTTACCTATGTTTACAATTTTGATGGGGTAGTTTCTTTGTGTCTTGGAGCTTAAATTCAGACTTCAAGAGTAACATTGATATCTTTTTGGTACAAAATGATAGAATGTTGACTATTTAGTAGTAAATGAGCAAAAAAGTGAAAATGTGGTTGTTGTAGTATTTAATCTTATCCGACAAATACTTTGTGCCAAACTTTAATGTTATTGCATAAGATTTGGCAATTTCCTCCAATAAATCACATAGAGGGCTTGATGTTAGTGTAAATCGATCATTCTAGATAAAGATATATGTTGGACATATGAATTTTCTCTAAGAGATAGAATACTTTTTTTAGTAAGATTTTATCTATTATGCAAGATGTGATTACGCTCTCTTATAAGTATTATTTTTTTCATTACTGTGTTATTCCATAAATCCACGTGATACAAAACAACCCCACAAAGGCGGAGATAAGAATATTAGAAACCTTAATCAATTTCTAATTTTGGGGGCCTAAATTATGAAATTCGCCTTGTGGCCCCAAAATAACAGAACCGGCCCTACACAAACACAACTTCTACAGCCACAGTTCCACCTTCAAGTGAAGCCTACATGGCTAACTAGCCTAGTAAATTTAAAGGTGGTCATTCTTTGTACCATTGAATTTGACAAATACTCATAATATTTAATTTAAACTAATCTAACTAGCTAATTAAATCTATTAAAATTCCTATATCCACATTCAAATATCCCTAAATATATTTTTTGATGGATCTAGATAGTTTTATGAGCTCAAGATAATATTTTGTCAAATTCATTTATAGTAAAGATGATCTCCTTGTTTAAATCATTGTTTGATGGGTTACCTTTCCTTTCAAGAATCCAGTTTGATGGAACAACATATAGCATGAAGTGAAATGTTGCAGTGATTTGATCCAAAAATAAAAGGAACCAAAACAGTACCAAATTAAGAATCATAGATGGTAGTCCTTGTATTAACAGCAAGAGCTAAAACAAGGAAAATCGTACATTTTTGTGAAGAAAATCTGGAAGACCACCTTAGCAATTTCATAGGTCCTACACAAAAGTTACACGCTTACACTGCATTTCCGACATCACTCCCCCTCATTTTTTTTGTCCAAACTCCGAAAAACAAAATTTAAAAGGGTGGGGGGGGGGGGGGGGGTGGGGGGGAGTTAAATTACAATTAAATAAGAAGTTTCTATGTAATTTTATTTTTTGCACAGTTAAAAAGTTAGAAATAAATAAGTAATAACTTTGACAGTAACATAAAAGTTACATTTTTTTTCCTTAAAAGTTCAGACAGAATAAGTTGACAATAAATATTTGAAAAGAATAAATTCATTAATAGTATATTAGCGGGTAAACATATGCATTGTTTTGGAAATAACCTAGCAAAATGCGAGTCTGGTTCAAAGAGTGACACAAATTAACGAGTAAATTTTATTAATTAAAAGTGAATCGAAATTAAAGTTTTCCTTGTTGTTAAGGAACATCTATGCACTTCAATTCAACCTCTCCGTCAACCTGTATGTCAACCATTGGTTGTACAAATAGCATGGTCCAATTTAGAGATTTGCTATATGTACGGGTTTTCTTTGCCAAAGTTTATAGAGGTTGGCAAGTGTCATATTTTCATTGGTAGTTGAAAAAAATGAAAGGAAAATATGCCAATTAGGTGTTGTCCCAAACAAAAATTTCCTGTACAATCACTTATTCCCAATAATTTAGGTTATTGAAGACAATTATGCTATTTGTACAAACATTCTTGACAATAATGATTGACAATGTCAGTGTGTCAAAAATCGAACTATTGATTTAAAAACAGTTTTTAAAATTGATGAATATAACGTTAACAAGTGTGAGTTGTCAATCAATATTATCAAATTAAATTGTACATATAATGGCTGTTTATGACGTCGAGTACTCTGTCATCACAACAGAAACCCTATTCTATTACGGTGCCCTAACCTCCCAACATTGGCACTGCTCGTAACCTTGTTTTTCAACTTTTAGCTAATTTTGTGTGGATTTTACGGGTCCACCTCTACTAATTTTTAGAACTTGCTATTTTGCATAATTGCACAAGTGCCATGAATATAATTAAGTACGTATTTGTATTTCATTTTTTGAGAATACATATAATAAAAAGTGATATTTTTTTGAAGAATTCGTGGTTAAAAATAATAATAATATGTTGTATTTACATGTGGAATTATGTATTATAGCTGTAAATTATGTTTTAACCTTGATATGGCTTGTAATTTTTTTCGAGCGGTGACTAATGTGCATGTCAAAAGAGTAAAGCTTGGCTCAGCCTCTACTTACAAATTGTTTTTATTTTCTAATCTTTATTTTAAGAAATAAATATATTTTGTTTTAAAGTACCAACAAACTATGTTTAGCTTCTCTTCTCTCTCGCTATAAATGCTTATTCTATGTTAAGAGGTAAAATTTCAAATCGAATATAAATCAATTTATAAGAGTTTTGACAACTCCTTTTAATAAGATCGACCTTTTAAAATTGAACAAAAAAATCTTAAAATGGTATCAAAGTGCGTTAGCCTCTAATGAGCAATTCGATTCAATTTAAAACTCAAGAAAATTGAACATGCGTATTTCAAGATTGGTCTGCTTAAACGAGCCACTATTTTGCGGGACATGTTAAGGAAAATAAAACTTATATCAAATAAAAATGAAAATATAGACCAATTTATAATGGTTTGGACTACTCATCTTAATAATGTTGACATTTTAAGATGAAATCTCCAAATTTAACATTCTAGCTTCTCTTTGTAACATCAAAAGTAGATGCTTTGAAATATTTTATTTTTGAAATTTTTGAAAAAATTATATATTTTTGAGCAAATAGCTAATCATTGATGGATCTTAAATATTATAAAATATTTTAATGTTTTCTTAAAGGCTTTGTTTTGTATTCAAATTTGTTAGAAACTCTTTTATTTAAGAATTTTATAATTTGGGATTTTTTTTCCCAGAAAACAAAATATAGAATTAGGAACATAGTTGATATGAATTTAAATTTAATTATTGTTATTAAATTGCATAAAAACATGATTTCCCTAGTAGTTGAAAATCACGTAGTTCCACCCAAACTACACCTAGAGGGAATTAACAAATTTTAATTAACCAGTAACAAGTCATCAATTAATTACTTCTAGATGATTATACAAACAGTTCAATTATCCTATATTTGAATATCACAGAATATAAACTCGTTAAGTAACGCAATAAATAACACACAGTATGATCACGGAGAAACTCCAACTGGGTAAAAACTTCGAGCACTGTGCCAGTCAACAATCCACTATAAACGATTTATAACTTACAATCTAAGACATTATATGACGACAAGTATTATTTGATCTCCGACTGCAATTCCTATAGCTCTCATGGATTATGAGCTCCAGCACCAACTCCCAGCTGCAATTTCGAAAGCTCTCATGGATTGCACTCTCCTGCAGCAACTCTTAACTTTGTGAAATCGTCAATCTCATGTGAATTCACGAAGAACACCGCGTTTTTTTCAACGACTGGAACTCCAGTCACCTTCACTTGATTTTCAAAACTCTGACATATATAGATAAAGTAGCAGTTTGGTATTTGGATTGTGAAATTGATATTTTTCACTGCCAAGAACAAATCAATTTGAACAATGAATGTTGAAATCTCAAGAGGATTAAGAGAATATGAAAAATCAAGTGTTTGCTTAATGATCAACTTTAGAAATTACGTTATGTGGCGTTCAAGTATTTATATGTAGGTTAGTGAATGAATGAGCCGAACAAAAAGTCTTTAAAAAACAAATTAAAAAATTTTTGGATGACATCGCCGCTCGAGCGAAGGGCTAGCGACAGTCGAGTGACAGGTTGTCGCTCGAGCGAAGGTGAGGCGACATTCGAGCAATGAAATTTCTGTTTTTGAAGCTCGAGCCAAACTTTGGCGACAGTTTGCGGCGCCCTTTTTCCTTCTTTTCCATTCTCAAATCCTAGACCTAAAATATCACAACTTATACTAATTGCACACTACTTCTTGACTTTTTAAAACATATCATCTCTAGTCATTTTTGTTCACAAAATAACCAATTACATTACCTAACAGTAGTGACACAAGAATGGAAAAAAACTATTTCTCGCTAAAACACCAAAACTGAAAATTTGTTGGATTTCTTATGTTGTCAGTCACATTGACAATTCATGAGATTGATGTAATTATGCTTGTATTAATACTACCAAACGAAAGTAGGCCCTTTTTCAAAAGAATGTCTACTGGCCATGTTCTTCCATGCACAACCACACATTTGCGATGGCCACTGCCACATTAAATCACATCAAGAAAATACCTTCATGTAAAAAGTGGTTTTGATTTCGATGAGGTATTGTCATGGTTTGGAAATATTTGGCCAAGGTGGACCCATCCAAACCGTCATAATTTATACGATGATCTGACATATTTTTACACTTCACTTATCTAATCTCTTTAATTAATATTGTATCGATATTTTGTGACCCTTAAAAGAAAAATTAATGTAAGGTTTGAAAAATATAAACAAACTTTTGTTGTTTTTTTCTTAATTAAGAAATAGTTTTTAATATGTGTAATCAAGCAACATCAATGCTTGTCAGTCACTTGATTGTTACTAAATAGTATTATAGAATGAAAAAGGAATTTATGTTTTTATTTATTTAAATGCCCTGAATTATTAATTATTGAGTACCAAAACAAATCTTACTCATTGTGGTGGAAAAACAAAATTGAACAAAGATTAAAAGAAATAAAAAATTGTTGTGAATTTGCATAATTAACACAATTGTTAAAACATGATTAGTCCAAACTTTTACCTCGCTGGCAAATAGGAAGCAGGTTCATTCCATTTCTATGTGAATTATAATTTACCGAATTCTCTGAAGTACTTGTAAAACTTAAAAGTGGTTATGTCCGAAATAATGAACACAGTAGAAAACTTAGTCGAATTCGAGAAATTATGTGCGAAATTTATTGACTAGGCTTGCATTAATATGCAGTCGATTTGCGGCTTTAGTTTGAAGGCAATCCTACGTAGTGCTGAAATAATTCCTCCTTACATGAGACAGGTAGTTTGTGAACATAGTTGCACGAGATTCTGCACACATAAGAGCGTTAAGACATAATTTAAGTACCAAAATAATGATGAAAATAATAAATATATAAAGGTTTGAGATACCATTCTTAATAAATTTGACATCTTAAGGTTAATTTCAAGTTTTAACGTGATATCAGAATTTATTAATCTTAAACGAACAATTCAATACAATTATGACTAAAAAACGAGCATACGAATTTCAAAATTAGTATTATTAAACGAACCACCATCTTTTTGTGATGTAGACGTTAAACAATGTACAAGAGCTTGTGTCCACGTGTCAAAACATCTATCCGTCGGACTGCACCTCAGGGGGCCTAGTAACAAGTATTGTCTTAAAACCAGTACCACACTGAAAATAAAAAAGAGGCCAAATACTGTTACAATTCAAATAGGAGAATCTGTATTGGGCCTAAGACAATCAGCAGCCTAGTTGGGGAAAAGAGGTGGCAACGCAATGTTCTGGATTTTATTCTTACTTGAATATGGGGAAAATGATGCACAGGTTTTTTCAAATTATAAACTAAAAATATTGTAAACGTCAAAAAAGTTTAATTATTATTTTTATTAAAAGTTGCATATGATCTTCATATCATAAACTTATCTAATATATCACGTCTTATTCTCATAAACTTACCTAAAATTTTACATTCATTGTTACTTTTTTAATTAAAAAGTCAAACCTATAAAAATAAGTCAAAATTAACAGCTAATTTTAACTACACATTTTATGTCACCTACAACTTTTAAACCATATATTTCATCAATGTTTATCAAAATTTATTAAAAAATTGATTTTAATCTCCACCAAATATGGGCAATATATATTCACAATACATCAAATAAGAATCACTTTCAATTGGAGAAAATCGTAAGTATGTAGCCTTTGTCGTCGTTATTCTTACAATAGCCAAAAGAACAATTTACGATCATGTTTGCTAAAACTTGTAATTCAATTTTATTATGACCTATATCTCTATTTTACCTAATTAGTTTAACCGTTTAACTTATTGTTTATCTTATAAAAAATAATATTGATTTTGATAGTAAATTATTACTAACGTAGATAAGTACCTTATTTTATTAAAAGTAACCTCGAAGATCATTACTAGTTTATCGATATTGTACAATCAATAGAGCTTGTATGCCTTATGTTTAGCTATCACAAATTTTTTTTTCTTCCATTTGCATCTGAAATTAGTTCTTATTTAATCAGTCTATGCCTACATAGAAAATCACTATTTTTTTTCCCCTTGGACACTTCTGCTACATAAATATTGCAACAAAATTGTAATCTTAACTTTCACATGGTCAACAAGTATTGGAACTCATATTCATAAGGTATCTTCTCAACAATGGAAGATGCTTTGCCACCACGAAGTCCCCGAAAACAATCCATAATCGATTTCCTTAAAGATCCAGACGTAGGTAGCTGCTCGCACACCCATTCCATCAACGAGTCGACATCTCTGGCGAAATCCTGCATGTTGCCAAGTAGAAGCTCAGGGAGTGCTATTCTTTTTGTGCTTGTCACCACTATTGAAGCTTGCAGGTACTCCAGCTTTGATCTTTCCAATTCACCTATGACACCCTCTGCTGTATATATTTTTACCTAGCCACGAAACAAATACATAAAATCAGCAAGATCTCAAGATCTCAGTTATTAGAAGAATGAAAATGTAATTTTTTGAGTATTTTTATGTATATTACACATAGGATATGTTTGGTACCTAGTACTAGACAAGATATCGTATAATTGTCAAAACTCCAACTTTTTTCTTCGTTAATACTTCCTATGTTGTATAGAGAGTCTTACCAATAAAACCACTATTGTATTGCATTCAACAATACAATGTACACCCGTATATTCTGCATATATATATATATATATATATATAAATATATATAAATATATATATATAATTTCATTAATCTGCTTTGCCTGAAATGTTTTAGAATAAGAGCTCGTCAGGTGAAGGGTCAACCACATCAGCTGCACCTGCTGTGAAGGTAATATCATGTCATATTTAATATTTTGTTGTTATTTATTCACAATTTTGTATTGCTGTTTCTATGAATTTGATTACCATTCTTGTGATATACCATCCTCTGATCTGATGGAATCTTTTCTTGGTGCATTTGACATTTTAGCTGATCCAAGTGCGCTGAAATCTTTAGAGTGCAGAAGCTTCTAGCATCTATTTCCTTGACATATTCTGTAGCTTCCAGCAAAAATGTCTTGAAATATTCAGAACCATATATGTGTATTAATTTCTATGTTGAGATGCAGCAATTAAATTTTTAACTGTTCTCTTCGAAATTTGGTAGTTACATCAAGACTTTCTTCCTGAGAATGCCATTTAAAGTGAATGACAATTTCCCAGAAGTGGCACAAAACATTTCTTATGAGCTTCACAATTTTTTTATGGTATATGCATGTTCCAGCACGTCTGCAGAAGTTTGCAACAGTGAATGGTTCACCATCATATTTCTATAGAACTCTATTAGATTGATTTTCTACTGTGGAAATCCAATTACGTACTGTTGATTGTCTTTAATTACTTTATTAGGCTAGTGGGTATCTGAATTTCAATAGACAATTGTTGTATTTTATGCGGACAGGTGTCATGTCAGTGAGTGAAACTAGTGCTAGAGTTTGCCTTTATAAGAGTGAAAGCTCTTTACTGACTTTTGCCCAAGATAGGTCCAAAGAGTGTGTATCATTTGATAATCTCAGCTCAGGGAGTTATTGGTTGATGCTTATTCAATCACTGATGATAGCCCTCATTAATTGACAATGAGAATTTTATTCTACAAGAACTCAACACATTTTACTTTACCTCTTAAAAGAGAAATATCTTAAGAGTATTTATTTATACCTCATCATGCTACAGGAATTAGTGTTAATTCAGGTGTGTCTAAAAGTGTTTCCCTCCTTGTAGGTGCAACCGACAAGTGCCACACCTCCTACTTCAGCTCCAACATCAACAGCACCTCATGCACCTGCTGCGGCGTGAGTTTTAGTTTACTTACCTTAATAATGTGCACTAGGGTGTCTCAATACACTAAACTCCATCCCTTTAACTCTTTGTCGGTGCATGGAATAATTGTTTATTTTAATATGTTCCCTTCATTATTTTTCTACCTTCCAGACCTGCACTACCCACTCCTGCATCCTCTCCCGTTCCTGTTCCTCCTGCTGTTGCTGCTGACGTGTGAGCTTCCCTTAAATGAGATTTGACGTGCATTAATCATGCAATAGTCATAAGTAGTTTGGTGATTCTTCTATCAATATTTGATGGTTTTCCTGTGATAGATTGGATGCCTATGGCCATGCGGCTGCCAATTTAGTTGCTGGTAACAACATTGAGGGTACGATCCAGCAGATTCTTGATATGGGTGGAGGAACTTGGGATCGAGATACAGTTGTCCGAGCTCTTCAAGCTGCTTTCAACAACCCGGAAAGAGCTGTTGAATATTTATACTCGGTGAGTGTCAAATTTCTATATATAAGTGAATTTCCATTATTCAATTGGAAACTTTTACATATACGAGCACTTAACTCTAATTGTTTTGATAGTCTCAAGGATTTCATGAGAAAGTAGGTTACACAATTGAAGTCCAGGCGTATACAATCTCTCTAATTAAAAAAAAAAAAGGGGGGAAGATTTTTCGCATGATGAACCACAAAGTCTTCAGGATCTATTGTCAAGGCCAAGATGGGATAAAATTATTTATTTGAGAATAATTGCTCTTAGAATTTATTTATTTAGTTCATAGTTCAGAACTGATGTATCAAATATTATGTAATGGTTGTCAGAAAGAAATAATATAATGAATCAACATAAGTTGCATAAATTTCAATTTTACTAAAAAACTGAAAACAATGAATCAATGATTATTTTCCTTTATAAAATGGGTTAAATGAAAATTAAATGGACTGTTTGAGATAGTTCTTACGGGCTTTTATAACTAGTTTGTTTCATAGTCTACATGCAGTATACAGCTTATGCTGGGAGAAGTTTCATTGTCATGAGTAGGATCTTTAACCTTTTTTTCTTGGCTATAATCTGTTCTCTACACTATATATCTTAAAGGTGGAGATAGGAACCTCTGTTAAATCTAAATATTCACTCAATCTTTCCCCTGAAAAAAGGAACCTTTGATGCATCCTTTTGCGTGAAGTTATTGTTGTTGGTTAAAAATATGAGAGTTAGAGTGGGATACCATGGCTAGTCATCAATATTTATCATTTACAAGAGTATAATTATTACAGAATAGGGTGACAGAATAATAGATCAAGACTTCAAGTTACACACTTTCCTGGAAAGTATAGAGGATAGTTTGGCCTAAATGTGCTTTTTGCATGTGTACAACTGAGTGAAGTAGCTTGAAACGCGGTTAAAATAACGTCATTTATTGGAATTTGATTTGAAAACTCTTGTTAATGATTTAGGATAAGTTCTTTCTTCTGATCTGATTTTTTCAATAGATACATTATTGTAATTCATCATGCTAAATAAGCTATGTAAAATCTGATCATTATGAATATCTTGCCCTTTGAAAGAACAGAAAAAGGATTTTGCACGAAACACTAATCACTTTTCTTCAGTTAAAGTTATGCATACTAAACACATTTAGGAAATTTTTTTACTTTGCTTTTCTGTAGAAACTGCATTCCTTTTCTGCTAGTGGTGGCAAAAAAATTTCATTTTATATTTCGTCTCATCAATATAATGAAAATATAAGCATACATCTTCATTGTCCATTACTCTGTTGACACTACTAAAACAATTGGACCATGGTAATTGTATCTATCCACTTCACTAATTACAATGCCTGTTAGTGTATTTTGTTTGAACAACTAGGAGGTTCTTGATAATGGATATAAGCTTTTGTCTTCATTTGGTTAAGGAACCTTTATGCCCATTCATATCTTGACATTTTCACTATCATTGATGTGACTTGTCTTCAAAATCTAAATATCAGGGTATCCCCGAGTCAGCAGAAGTTCCACCTACAGCAAGAAGTGCACCTAGCACTCAGGTGGCTAATGTGCTTTCTCAGCCTCAGCAAGCCGCACAACCTGCACCTGTACCTTCAATTGGACCCAATGCAAATCCTCTAGATCTTTTCCCACAGGTACATGGTTTCATTGTCATTATAGTTGTTTATTAATCCTCTCGTCTGAGAGGACTTAAATTTTCTTCTAACAGGGTCTTCCTAGCATGGGTTCAAATGTTGGTGGTGCCAACACCCTAGATTTTCTACGCAATAGTCAGCAGGTACAAATTTTACCTATGTCTCTTGACATCCCTGAACACCCTCTGGCTATCCTATACGCCCCCCCCCCCCCCCCCCC
>CAIGRP010080530.1:0-10766 GCA_903798385.1 Fraxinus cuspidata | reverse complement strand
ATATTATAAGACTTTGATAGAATGCATTTTACGAAAAAATAGTATAAGCAAATACACATTAAACACAAAAAAATTTCTTGACTTCATATAATTTAATATCAATCTATCCACGTAACATTTTCGGGCATGAAGTGCCAAAATAATTCTTTTTTTTTTGGTTCATTGCAACCATGGAAACCAAATATAATATAAGTCATAAGTCAATTATAAATCCGTCTAACCCGACCCGTTTCCTTTAGTCTTTGTTGACAAGTTGTCACAACCTGACCAACCCGACCGATACTTGATTGGGTTGTGTTTCAACCTTTACACGGGTTGAGTTTGGTTAAATTATGATCAAGCCGATCATGTTGGGTATGGGTTGAAAAAAAAAACTGACACAATCCAAACCATACCCACCCCTAGCCACAATGATATAAGGCTAACCACCACATTACAACCGCCATCTCCACTTGCACAATCACCATCGTGATCACCAACAAACAATTGCCCAGCGATGTGCTCACGCCATGTTGCATCACATCGTCTTAGNAAAAAAAAACTGACACAATCCAAACCATACCCACCCCTAGCCACAATGATATAAGGCTAACCACCACATTACAACCGCCATCTCCACTTGCACAATCACCATCGTGATCACCAACAAACAATTGCCCAGCGATGTGCTCACGCCATGTTGCATCACATCGTCTTAGATCAAAGTCGAAGCAGCGACGAAGAGAGAGAGAGAGCATGGCATCATAGATCAACACAACACTCACATCGTCACAATGACGTCATTGCCGTTGAGGCACCAGATCGCATGATGAAGAGAGAGATGGTAGAGAGTGAAGGGATATGCTGAAGAGAGAGAGAGAAAGAAGTGAGAAATGAAATTTGAGGGTGTCGAGAGTGGGATTGAAACTTGAGGGTGGGGCGAATTTGTTATAATAAATCTGTATTAATTAAAGTAATAATTCTTAATTAACACCTTATTTATGAATTTAAAACTAATCCCCACTGTTTATGAGAATTAGTCTTTAAAAGTAAGTTTCTACATAATTTTCCCTTAAAAATTATTATAATAATAATATTCTTGTTTCGGTCCATTTAAAAATCTTGACTCCGCCAGCCCAACTTGTGTTTACTTTTTCTCATCATTCATTTATCAATGAAAATATTAATAAGGGAAATTCTCATCTACCGTCCCCAAACATTATATTTATTGCACTTAAGTCCCACTCATTTGTTATTCACATTTTGCTTTAGCCACTATTTGTCTTTCATTCTTTCAATTTTTTTTCTACATATACATTTTCAACTATACATTCATACAATAAAGCATTATACATATAAATTCAAATTTTTCTATATTTTAATTACACATTCTCAAAAAATTCAACATTCTAAATAATGATTTTCAAAAAATGGCCATCAAATAGGAACTTAGGTGTCTCCAAACTATTTATTTTGGGGCACGTAAGATTGTAAATTATTCAACTTTCATCAAATCATCACTAAAAACAATGAAGAGCTTAAAGCATCTCCAATCATTTTATAAATTTCAAGTATGTGGCAGACAAATAAAAAGACTTTCACTGTATATCTCAATGGTGACTAATGAATAAATTATCAAATACAAATGTCATATATAATAAATCTCGTGTATAACTCAAATTTATTTAACTAGTGAGAAAAAGTAATTTTTCACCGACTCACTTCCTCTAATAGAACCTCTATATTTGGAGGGATCACTTCTACATCTATTTTCATTGCTACATCGGCTAGAAAAAGGTTCACTTCAATTGCGCATGTGTTTGGCACCCATTTTTTGGAAAAGATTAATTTTGGAATAGTGATTGATGGAATAATTCGTGGTTAAAAAGTAATGAAGTTTGACACCCATTTTCTCTTCAAATTTTTTATTTCTTAATTATAACCACACATTATTCAAATAAAATAATATTGCACACAAATCTAAAACTTTTAATTATTTTTCAACCACACATTATTCCATCAATTACTATTCCAAAATTTTATAATTTACCCAAAATGAGTGCCAAACACATAGATTTGTGTGTAGCTCTGAAGGAAAATGTTGTGTCCTTGTTTTGTAGGGATTAAAGATTATAATCTAAATCAAAGTCAACAATTAATTTTAATCATATTTCATGGTATTCACAATTTTTTCAACTACACATTTCATTAATTCTGATCAAAATTTATATTAAAAATTGATTTTAATTCCCACCAAACAAGGGCTACGTGTCTTTAAGTGACTATTTGACGAGAAGTTGAATAATTTTCGTCCATGTATCTTTATGTGCATTTAGAGACCTGAATGCGACGAAAAAAATGTTAGGACCCCAAGTAATACAAGTAGTAATGTTCGGGGACAGTGTGTGAGAATTTGCCTGAAATAATAAAAAACACACATACAAAAAAATCAGAATTAAACGACCGACCGGTGCTGACGTCCCTCATACGCTTCATTTATTAGATCCCTCTTTTCGCCTTTCTTCAATCTGGTAAATTTTCTGCATTCTCTACCTAAATTCACCATCGTTATATTTTTCAAAATTCAAATTCTTGATGGTGTGATTTCTCGTATCCTGAAATAATTATACAGGATTACTTTTTTGCCAGGGTTTTGTTTTCTGCTTATATTTGCGAAGAAAAGGGAAATTTGAATCAAATCAGATGGCCGCTCCACCCGCCAGAGCTCGAGCTGATTATGATTATCTCATCAAGCTACTGTTGATCGGAGACAGTGGTACGTGTATTTTTACGCACTTATAATTTTGATTTATTAACTTTCTGATTGAGATGTGTGAACACGCTTTTAATTTGATATTTGATTTTGGCTGGGGCTATATTTAAGATCTTTAGATTATTTTTATGATAGATCTTTTTGTGATAGGAAAGTGTAACGTGTCATATGATTTGCTGATAATTTATGTTTGGCTCATTGGGCAGTTATGAAAAAGATGTTAGATGAGGGTAACTCTGTTTAAACCTGCATTTCTGCCAGCTAAGTAATATGAATAAATGCGTGGGTAATTAAATATTTTCGCTTTGTTCTTTCGGGGAAAAGATGCACTCTTTAATAGTTATTATGTATGCACATGTTTAAGGCTAGTTGTCTAATGAACGGTTGCTGATTATATGCTTATGTTTGCTGGTATGCATTAGTATTTTTGAACTTTTTAATTTTTAATGCAGAATTAAATCCATAGATTTTTTTTTTTTTTTGAAGAATAACTGAGGATTTCTGTATTTTTTGATCACCAAAATAAGTAGTTTGGAGGAATTGTAGGAATCTGAAAAGTAGAATGACTAGAATTTAAGTTGAGGGAAGGGAACAGGCCACAGGTAGTAAATATTCTAAAGGATAAGTTCTGATGCTCTTTGGAGGCTCCAGTAAAGTTTTACTTGACAAGAAGTTGATATGTTTTTACCTATACTTTAGGATAATTATTCAAATAATGATCTGAACTAAATTATATAAATGTAAAAACTGGATGAGGTTATGGGAGATTTTTTGATCTTGTCTATAAAATCCCGTTTAACCTGAAATAAGTAAAGTCCATCTGAAGGTAGTCTGTTAGAGATTAATAATTGGTGGCTTTCTCTTGGCTGAGATTTCAATTAGGACTCCATAAGGCAGGATTACCCTTTTACTGGAAAGTGCTATAAATTTGGATATGAGCTTGGCATGGAATTAGTTTTCTTTCTTAAGTCAATAAAGAACTCCCACTAAGGTAACGTGGAAGCCATTTAGTCCTTTAATTTAGCAGTTTCTTATTACTTTGTAAGCCAACAGGCTTTTTTAATCCCTGCATGTTATGTATAAAAGTATCAAAGAATTATCTTTCAACTTCTTGTTAAATCAGGAGGCAAAGGGTACCTCGAATTACCCTACCAAGGAGGACTAGGATCCCTCGAAGTATCCTAGAAATTATCCAACAACAAAATAGGTAAACCTAGCAAACTCAATCCTTGGGCTTTTCCTGTTTTCCTGTGCACAAACCAATTACGCGTTCATTTTCTAAGCAACATAACATAATCTAGCTGCCCCATTTGGTCCACTTTCAGGAATGAGGATAAACTGTTTGTTAATTGTCGCTTGTGAACGTTTATAAAATAGAAACTATTGATTTTGATGACCAGTGGCCGTGTAGTGTTCCAGAGGAATGTGTTGGAACTGGGTGATAAAATTTATCTTTCACTGACTTATAAACTTTTTGTAATCCTATAATTATTTACGGAACTCCATTTTATTGGAAATAAGGTTTTACTTCTTGTTATTGTTGACTGAAGGAAGTTTATCTGCATATCTTTATCAATTTTGCTTCTTATAGATCTAGCAATTCTGTTTTGTTATAATATAATACATTGTTATGTTTTAATTGTAGTTTAACGTAACTGAGATTTAAGATACATCTCAATAATGTATTTTTCAGGTGTGGGTAAGAGTTGCCTTCTTTTACGGTTCTCCGATGGCTCTTTCACCACCAGTTTCATAACCACCATTGGGTAGATATCTTTCAAATAAGCCATAAGTTCCTCCAGTTTGGCTTTTCCTCACTCATCTGCCTTCTGTATCTGATTCGATTTTGTTATGCAGCATTGATTTCAAGATTAGGACCATTGAACTTGATGGGAAACGAATTAAACTACAAATTTGGGATACTGCTGGACAAGAACGATTCCGAACTATCACCACTGGTATGCATATTGAAATGCAGATATCTACTCCCCTTCCCGTCTCATTTCTCTAGAGCACTATTTAATTCGTGTCATGTTCTTGTGTAAATGCTTTAAAGTTTATAATTGCAGGGGGGATACTGAAAAATTCTCTCAACGCATTTATATGCATGAGAGTAGAAATTCCTGAGGTGCCTTGTGGATAACTGAGAAGAAAGTAGAGGAAAGAAAATATTTTTTTAAAATGATTATATTTCATAGACTTCAGGAACCAAATACTGGTAATTGGTGGAAAAAGACTTCTAAACTTTTTGGGTCAGGCAAAACAAAAAAATCTTCGTAGTTTCTTATTACTATTCATTCTAGTTTTTCCCTATAAATTTGAAGCATGTTACTCTTACAAGTATGTGAGTTAATTGTATCTGTCCATTTTGGATAGAGATTTATATGTATAATTTTTTCGAATTTTGAATTATGACATTTTCTATCTTTAACCATGGAAGGAAGGTTTAGTGAAATATTCATAGCGAGGAGCTCCATTCTCAATCGTTCCATCTATTCCATAAAAAGCATACATCACATGGAATATTTTCCTGTTTGGTCAATGTATATGTTAAGTATTCATGAAGTCGTGCTTTTGGGTATTGATTCTTTTGATCATCATTTGGTCTTCTCTATCTGCGTGTTCTACTGCATTATTCTCGTGTCTTTAATTTGCCATGCCTTCTTTTCCTAAGTAATTGCTTCTTCTGCAGCTTACTACCGTGGAGCAATGGGCATATTGCTGGTGTACGATGTGACTGATGAATCGTCCTTTAACAGTAATTACTCCCTATTCTTACCATCAATACTTTTTCAACGACTTATAATTATTCTTGCCTCGTTGGCCTAGTAGAGGACTTCTTCTATTTGTTTGAATTGAATCCTTGAATTCTTCCTCTTCCTTTAATCGTCACTAATTTTTGTCACTACATATGAATTTTCAATTGAATGACTAGCTTTTCATGATGTAATATGTTCTATCTTGTCAAATGACCCAAAAATGACTTCTGCATTTGTTTAGACATTAGGAATTGGATCCGAAACATTGAACAACATGCTTCTGACAATGTCAACAAGATATTGGTGGGTAACAAGGCTGACATGGATGAAAGCAAAAGGGTATGCTCTCCCCCACCCCAACCCCCCTATCTCTCTCTCTCTCTCACACTTGTTGTCTATATATGTCAGTATGCATGTCTCTGATGGTTAGCATGGGTGTATGCATGTGCCATTCATGGAGTATCGTTCTGGTAGGCAATATCTAGTGGACTAGAAGTGCTCAATCAAATTGGAGACGAGCATTATTTCATTCAATAGATTTTGAAAAACTCCAAGCTTTAAAACAACAGGTGAAAAGTGATGGAAATGCATATAAAGATGTCATGGCAGAAAGATTAACCAGACAGACGCATATCATTCCCATGCAACTTTCCAGGGGGGTGTGCATACGTGGGACTTGGGTGCATTGCTCTGACTGGGGATATCTAGAGCTCGAAGAACTTGGAATTTGGCAACATTGTTTCATGCAAATCAAATTATACTCATCTGACGGATTTGAAAATTCCAGGCATTGGAAAAGGCAGATTAAAAGTGATGGGAAGGCATATAAAGATGCCTTTCCAGATAGGTTAGCTGGTCACATGCATATAATTTAATTGTTTTCTAATGTGCATACATATTTCTAATCTAGCTTGTTTTTGCTATTCCAAGATTGATCGGACTTCACTCTCTAATATACTCTCATCTACAGGCGGTTCCTACCTCCAGGGGTCAAGCACTGGCTGATGAGTATGGAATTAAATTCTTCGAGACGGTAAGTAGTTCTTGTTGCTGATTTTGGAATTGCATACTGAAGAATTCCTTCATAATAACATTATGTAAAACAGAGTGCAAAGACAAATATGAACGTGGAAGAGGTTTTCTTCTCAATAGCCAGGGATATAAAGCAAAGACTTTCTGAAACTGACTCAAAGGCTGAGGTATTGAGTGCTTGTTTTTACCTCTTGGGAATGTCTTTTCATGTTTGTGCATAATCTTGGGTCTGAACTATCTGTTTTTGGGATATTGCAGCCTCAAACCATTAGGATTACCCAACCGGATCAGACAGCAGGGGCTACTCAAGCTGCACAAAAATCAGCGTGCTGTGGTTCTTGAGAGACTGTGTTGGAATTAGGATCACCAGATACGTCCTTAAATTGACCATTTTGAGGGAGGAACTAGTTTTATTATGACAACATCGGTGTTGCTCCTATCGTCATCTCTCTCATTATTTGTAGTTGATTCACAATTGTGTTTTGGTGGCAGATCGTTATGAATGTTTTATTGGGTTTGACTCTGTTTTAACTTTTGGTTAATTGATTTCTGTTTATTTTCAAGTGTAAAGTTCAATACAATTGAACCAAAAAGGGGGAAAAACTAGCGTGAAGTTGTAAACACTCTCTCTTTATCTTGTTCGAACAATTTTGAGGTGTTGAGTTATCTACCCTGCCCCCATGCCCCACCTCGCTCCCCCAGTTTTCATCCCCTGAATCGATTTAAGCAGTTGGGATTTTGCCTCAACTGTTTGGAATGCTTGAAACTCTTTATCGACACTTCCACAGACATCACCATGAGCCATGTCTTTTTTGATGAAATGCATTGAAACCATCTAATGGAGAAGTGTAATCTAATGTTTGCTTCTCTTATTTTGCATCACTGTTACATTTTACAGTGAGAAGGGGGGTATTATTAATGTATTGCTTGTCATATTTTCCAATCGATATCCTTTGGTTGCTTACATTTTGTAATCATGGGTTATTTCCCAGGATGCCCTGTGGACTTTTGTAATCCATTTTAATGATCGAGATATAGTGCCTTAAATTTACAGCCTTAAACCTGTCTGTGCGTGTCTTTATTTGAAAGAGAATAAATCTCAATGATTCAACCTCCGCCAACAGGTTTAGAAGTCATATTTCGAAGGGAAAAAAAGGTTTAATAGTTTTAATAGAAAATGTTACGCTCTTGCCTAACTGGTAGGTAAAGTGATTTTTAGCTAACGTCAAATAAGCACTTCGCTTCATCAGGGCTACCTCACCGTCGAAGGTGAAAGTTTTGCATCGCCTCACCTACTCTCCCTTTCAAGGCGTTAGAAGCATAGCCCAGCGCTTCATGAACCAATGATATAGATATAATGAATCCTAGAGCCTGTTTGAGCCATTTAAGAATGTCTTTTGAAATAGTAGATTGATGAAGAATGTATGGTTAAAAAATAAGGAAAAATTTTGAATTTGCATGTAATATTATTTTGTTAAAGAATGTATGGTTGAAAAGAAAAGAGCGAAAAAATGTATTTTTGAAAAAAATTGGGATTAAACAAAGGCCTAATGCAAATAGATCCAAGATTTAATAGTTCGTCCATTTTAAATCTTGATAAAGTCAATCTTGTTGCACTGGAAATGACCAAGAACAAAAAATGCGATACAACTGGATTGTCAACGGATTGGATTTTGATCTGAATCCGATGAAATTAATGGGAGATGGATTCAAGTCTTAGTTCGATAACTTGATTAAGATTCGAATCCGATAATCCGTTAATTAAATGGATCAAATATGGATATAGGTCATTCCAATTCAATTTGTTATAAATTGTTGAGCCGGTTAAACTTTTTTATGACATGTTATTTGTCGCTAAAATAAATAAATGAGAATAAAAAATTTTAGAATAAAAAATGTAACACCCCCAAATTTAGATACATAGATTTGAACATATTATCATTTAACTTTATCTTAAAATCATAAATGCGGAAATGATCAATTTTTTTTTTTGACAAAAATAAATATCAATGAGTTATTATTTCAAAATAATTTTTGCTCAATAAAATATAGAACAATTAAATTGAATGTTGACTTTAATTACAAAAAAAAAGACGAATTCAAGATTTAAATATGATAGTATTGAATTCGTGTCACCACAAGTCATCATCTCGAATTATCTTGCCTTCATCATTTGAAAATTGGGAGAGATAACGTGGGATGAACTAACGCTCAGTAAGCAAACCTTATGCGTACGATACATGCTGATGATATACATATGAATTATTTTAAAACAAAATGCATTTCTCAATATGTATCTTCATTCTTTCATTTCTTTAAAAATGTTAACTTCGTGAGCTCACTTGATATATCTATAGCCAATTAGAATGCAGTGTGCATGTTATTTGGAACCCGATCAAATCCATCAATAGTATCGTAAAACGGTTAACATTAATATTAATATTGAACATCCATCATTCATCATTGAACATTGGTCGTGTGTGTCGGTCTCCCACGCCCCATTTCCCATTCACACATTTATGGTATAGACATACGCCTAGTAACAAAAATATTCGGGACACATCTCTTTAAACTATTACTTGATTTATTGACATTTTGAAACTTTTTATTTCTTGAAACTTTATATATGTTTATAAATGCATTGGCATGTATAAATATGCATGAAATATTTATGATCTAAAACGTAATAATTAAATACCATGTTTAAGATAACACATTTATACATTTAACCATACGACGTACGTATGAAAATGGGGGGAGGTTACTTACCTGAAGTTCCTAAAATTTACTTTTCTTGAATAGCAAGTGGAAATGTTCTTAATCACCCATGAAATCAACATGTCAAAATCCTATTTCATTACCATTTATTTAGTAACTTTGATAAATTTTCCATTTATATGTAACCCATAGCATTGCTCTATTAAATTAACTGATTTATTATTATTGTTGTAGAATCCTAGGCGTAAATGATAGTGTTAAATTAACTGATTTATTATTATTGTTGTAGAATCCTAGGCGTAAATGATATTGTTAAGGTTCAGAAAGATTGAAAGTGAATTTTTTTTAAAAAAACATTATTAATCCGAATAGGTACTAACTGTATTAATGATAATTAAATTAATAATCCATTTTACTACATAATTCAAGAAAATTACACATATATAAGCACAAACATGGATATGCTCATATATATACACACATGCTGTTGGAAATTGGTTTAGAAAATTGAAAAATTTGGTGAAGTGTAAAAAAAAAAACTTAGAAAAGTGACTTTCGTGTCAATTTCAGCTTTGATCCGATGGTCAAATTACAAATGTAAATAAACCAATTTGTTCTACTCGTCGAGTAGATCATCGCGATATATTTGAAATTTTAAAACCAATTTCGGATGAATGAGAAATTGTAGCCCAAAGTTGGGAAGAAAATAGAGGAAACTGCCAGATATTTGTTTAAGTGTGTCGCTCGCCTGACGCTGGACTGTCGCTCTAGCGACAAGCTAGCGACGAAGTCACTGTTTTTATTGCTCAAGCGAGGTGATGGCGACAGGCTAGCGATAGTGAATGTTGCTACATTTAACAAGAGTTGTTGAGTTTGGAGCATGACACTTCATTCACAACCCCTCATCATCTACATATAGGACCCCTTAAACGTCCATTAGGCATCTCATACCATATTTATATTGAGCATTATATAAAAACTATTGCAAATCACTTCCAAATTCTTTCAAAACTATTTTCTTCTTTGTAGAGATAAACTCCGTCTAAAGTTCACTGTAACTTGTGGTTTGAAGTGCTTCTACCACAAGTTCAATCCGTTGCATCTTAGAAGACAAGTATCGTGAACCGTGAGCACCGTTGCAGGACAATTTTACCTTAAAGAAAGGGTGAAAATCACTTGCCTTGGATTGCTCTTCTTCTTCTTTATTTCTTGGTTGCCCTTTGTTTTCATTGGTAGTTTTCATACTACATTTCCAATCACCTTGTTATATTGTTTAGTCATGCTCCTGCATATTAAACATTGATTTTTGTTTGTTCGATATACAACAACCTTTCACTCCCACTTATATTTAGCCCCCGTCCTCAACAATTTTAAGACAAATCTTGTATCTGTAGTTGTTGTTAATATTTTCTCTTCATTTTTTGGAATAAAAATTCGTGTGATATTCCCTTCTTTTGATTTATTTGCGTTAAGCTTCTGTTTATGTAACATAAATGGCCACCATT